>CATKHJ010239140.1:0-28583 GCA_949750685.1 Vernicia montana
CCTTCTCATCAGTTGGTTTCTTATCATCTCTAGCATGGTTATGATTGGCTTTATTCTTGCTTCAAGTATATACCTGTTAAAAGAAAAGGATCAATAAAACATTACAAACTTTATACTAGTGGCATATTTGAATTGACAAACTAATCATTTAATACCTGTTAAAACATTCACATAGGTTGTTTAGAAGAATGTCACACTTTGTACTAGTCTTGAAACATGCCCTGCACCAGTTTTCACATGGCCTTTCTCTAAGTCATTCCCTGCATTCAACTGACTTCTTCTCTACCTCACTCAAGCATTCTTCTAACCAGCTCATGTAGCTTGCTCTTGCACAGTTCCATAGAAGATCCTTAAATTCTTTGCCTTTGAACAATGCCCTCATATTAGTCCACATGTGCCTCACACACATTATATGTTCTGCATTAGGAAACATCTCTCTTACTACACTTAACAATCCCTGGACAACAAAATAATTATTAGTTGGAGTATATGAAAGCATAACAAAAATAGTTAATATATAGATCAAGTGGAACTTATCTTATGTCTATCAGACATGAAGGTCCAATGATGTGAGTTGGATAAATGCAGATCATCCCTTAGATTAGTTAAAAACCATTTCCAATAATCCTTATTTTCTTTCATCACCACTGCCCAAGCAATGGGGTAAATGCAATCATTGGGATCAATCCCTACTGTAGCTAGCAATTGGCAACCATGTGTGCCTTTTAGCCAGCACCCATCCAAGCAAACTAGAGGCTTGCATCCAGCTTTGAATCCCTCTTTCATAACTGCTAGGCATATGTACATGCCATCAAACACACCCTTTTCTTCTTTGAACTCAATAGTTGATCCTGGATTAGATCTTAATATTTCAAGCTTGTAATCATGAAGTTTTGCAAACTGCTCTGCCTCATCCCCATTGATCTTCTTCAAGACAAGATCCCTAGCCCTCCAAGCCTTCATCCTTCCTATTGAAAATATAGTGTCCTTCCGGACCCTTGCCATAAAAGTTGTCAAAAGACAGTTAGGGTTATCTCTTATCTCATCTATATAATGAGATGCTAACCACTTGGCAGTCATATGGAAGTTATTGTAGACACGACCATATGTGTGTGTCAGATGAGCAACCCTAATTTGGAAGGTACAGTCACTAGGTTCTTTGCTATTAGCTGGTGAAGCATAAATCCTCCATTTACAATTTTCATTCCTGCATTTTGCTTTAACTCTTACCTTGTCATTCTTAGGAAACCAAATTTGAAATCTATTTTTTATTCCATGATTCCTTATTGCTTCCTTCAGCTCATGCCTATCCTTGAATAACATGCTCACTTGAAAATGGGGATCATCCATTTCCCTTGATGCAAACAACTCAGGATATCTAGGCATCCCTTCACCATCAGAGTCTGATTCTGTATGTAGCTCATCACTTGCTGCATAATCTGAATCTTGCTCTAAAAGCTCATCATCTAATGGTACATCAGTTGGTGGTTGCACAGATTCTGCAGTTCCCCTAGGCCTCCCCCTCTTACCTGCTGAACTACTTGTTATGTTCACTTGCTCTGCTTCAAGGTTAGTAGCTTCATTCAATATTTCAGCTAAGTCTTCATCACCATCAACTAAGTCATAATCAGGATCAAACAAATTATTATCATCTTCTGCAGCAGGATGATTTGTATCATGAACATTTGTAGATTGATCATTTATTGCTTCCTCATTTGTACCTTCATCAACTGTACCTTCATCTTCATAAGTTGCATGCAAATCATCTTCATGAGCACTTGCATTTGCATCAATATCATTATGTTCCACATTTTCTCCATGTTCATAAAAATTGAAGTCTTGCACCAATTATAAAGCTATATCAGCAGCAGATGAAATGCCACTACTTGCCTCTGCTGTCAATAATGGAAGCAACTTCTGCTGTGTACATGAGGCCCTTTGTTTATATATTGGAGGAATTGGCATGATTGCATCATTGTCACCATCTTCAGACCCGTTTAATTCTTCAATAACCACACCTCTCTTCACTGGTGTGCTTCCAATAACTTCTACTTGATCATCACTCAAATGCTCAACATAAAAATCAACCTCCCCTGCATCAGATGCTGTCAATGTCAATTCATATGCATCTGCATTACTACCAATCAATTTTAGACCATCCTTAAACTCCTTGCCAAGCACCCTCCACCAATACCTAAGATTGTCATACACCCCAATTTCAGACAACCCCAATTTCAGACAAAACTCTATCAACTTCAATAGTGTCAAAGGTATCTGGATCCAAATTCCATATGTACCACACCTCTCCATCAAAATAATCTCATTCTCCCTTATCACTATTGTAATATATCTTTAGTGTAAACAACCCATATGTTACAATAAAGGTCAAGCACATATGTTACAATGTCATAGATTAGATAGTGAAGATTGAAGCCAGTTGTAATCATGTTACAAACCAGTTGTAATCATTCATTTAATTAAAGGTTGGTAATGATATAACCATCTAGTGCTACAGGGTTTTATAATTAAACTTTATACAGAGAAGTAATTGTAGGTTCTATTTATATGGCTTCAATTATTAATTTCACTAGTAATACAATCTGACCACTGTGAATTTGGAACAAATTTCATCCTTACTATTAAAGAACCTAACCAATTGCCCAACCACTTGCCCAACTAATTGCAAATCACATGCCCAACAGTAAACAATATAAAATTCCTTTATGAAGGTACTTACAATAGAATCAACGATACAAAAAAAATTTAAAAAAAATACATGGCTGTTGTCTCCTCATCAGCAAATGCTGGTCCACCCTCAATGTTTTGTCTCTAATAAATTTTTTTAAGTTACTTTCCCCCTTTTAACAGAGAGGATGTGTTTTGTATTTTACCCTAAGTCCAAAATGACAATGGCGCCAATATATCCCGCCAATTAACCAAGTGAATACCTATATATTCTCCCTTCAATGGAAAGCACAAGTACAAGTTAGGTCAAAATGAGTGAAAATCAGAGAGAAAGTGAAATTGGTAGAAAGTGAAAGCATGAAAATGAAAGAAAGAGAGAAGATGACCACGCGCAGAAGATGGGAGAGATGAAGATTGTGATGTGAAATTTTTTAATTCAAAATTGCTTAGGTAGCGTGCTGAATGTGTGTAACCGTTAATTTTAGCTGATAGAATTGACAAAAAGATTTTAATGTGCACATCCAACAAAGTTGAATGATTTTTATGAAGCGAAAATGAATTGGAGGATCAAAGTGTGCGTAGACTGAAAATTAGAGGATCATGAATGAAATTAACTCTAGGAATATAAATATGCATATATTTATATTTTATACAATACATGCATTGGTTGGTGGTGCTTAGCTGTCATGAGTACCACTGATGTTGCTTTGCCTTGGTGGGGCCTATGCGCTCCACTGTGTTTATTTATATTTATTTTTAAATTCTTATTTTTTTGTGTTTGAGGTCAAATTCAGGGTTTTTGTTTTTATTTATTAAAAATAATGTTGTTAAAATCATACAGGAGGTTAAACCAAAATTTTTTTTTTGGTTGATTCACCGTCTGATCGGTTCAACTTAAATGATTTGTCTTTTTTTTTTTTAAATTTTATTAAACTCAAAATGACATAGTTTTTGACAAACTTCAGTTCGATTGGTTCAATGATTTTTTCGATTCAAATCAATTTTTTTCAGTTCACAAATTATTTGATTTTTTTAATTTGAAAATCAGACCAGTGACTCATTCTCGATTTAATTAGTCTGACCAATCGGTCCAATCCAATTTTAATAACACTGTTGAAAATAGAATTGTTTGAATTTTGCATCCATATATAAAACTATGACACTTCATTATCAATAGAAAAAGGTAGGGTTTGCATCTTTTCTATCATTATGATTTTGCATTTCTCTATCAAAGATATCCTTACACCACAACTTAAAAAATTTAAATATTCACATTCTACAAAAAAAAAAAAAAAAAAAAAAAAAAAAACCTCCTTTGTAATAAATTATGTACAATAATTTACTTTAATTCAAATTGTTTTAAACATTCATAATCATTAAGCACAGAATTTAACTTACATAGAATTTAATTAATTGAATATTAATATAACCATGGAAACCAAAAATAATTTTGTAATCAAGTGTGAAGCATGATTCTCAATATTAAAAAAAAAAAAAAAACTATTAATTACATGTATATTTGCCAAAATAGTGCTTAAAAAAGACAATACATAAAAAAAATTCAACAATGGTGGATATGGACATGGGACAGGTGATCCATTTGGCTTCCATTACAAACAAAAGTTAGTGAAACAGTGGACATGGAGTGAGAGTAGTTACTTGCTTCAAAGGCAGCTAAGAATGATTGCAACACTTGAACTTAATTTGTACTCAAAGTTCATATGGAAAAATCCATAGTGAACTTAAAAAGAGTTATATATCAAAGTGTGAATGTGAGAATTAGGAGTTGAGAAGAGAGCTCAGCAATCAGCAATGGCCTGCTTTGAGAGGGCCTCGCCAGCTTTGAAGGAGATCCTGCTCAAGCTATACCGGTAAGCACGAAAATCCCCGTGAAAGAAAGAAAAAAAAAAAAAAGATCAGAGTAAAATTTCACACTGTTAATTTCATATCTAATACTACATGTATGTGTGCTCGTGCACGTGAGTATATATATATATATATATATAGGAAATATCAGATAGGATATTTATTCACTAGGTTGCTAGCCTCAATCAATGAAATAATTACATTATGTTTAAAAACGATTCAGAATAACAACTCAATCTAACTAAAATTACGAATAGTGGAAAAGAAAAAAGCATGAAAACCCTCAAACAATTGCCACAACACATATAAAATGACGGTTTAATTTACTGCTTGTTTGTTGCTGCATTATTCTTTCATTTGCAGAACAATTTAGCTCTGATATTTGCCAGCTTTTCAAGCTTCATTAGGAGGCTGTAGGTCTTTTCATTATTCATCATGTTCATGTTCCTGTTGAATACATTCGATATAAGTCTTCACTCGATTACAAAATTAAAATATCAATATTACAGATAAATGAATAACAAATATAGAAAACAGAATAATAAAACAATAAATCACTAACCAGGGAAGCCACAGCTTCGCTTGTAGACTATGGCTCTAACAGAATATGGCAGACAAGGTGTGTTTTCCAGTTAGATAAGCAATGAAGTATCTTCTAGTTGGTGGGGGGGATCATGATTCATGACAGTTGGTATAAACCATTTTCCACCAAATGGCAAAGAACCTGTCACTTCTCGCCATTTTATAGTGCCACTGACAAATTCATATTAGCTAGGAAGTGGAACTAGCCTTCTGATGGGTTAATTCTCTAATATTTCTAGATAAAAGACAGCATCCGATATAATCAGATACTCAGATTTTAATACCTTCCCCCACTTTCCAGATGAGATCAACACGCAGAATTATAAAGAGTGACATCATATTACACAAGAAATAAGACTAATATAAATACCAGCATAGCTCCAATAAAATATCAAGTACTTGGAATTGAACAATATAATCCATAAACCAAATACATAAATAATTGACTTTGTCAATTGAAGGTAAATTCTGCACGACAGATTATTATCCGCAAATTACCTAAAAGCTCAAAAAGGGAGGGAGAGAGGAAAGTGGGGGAAAACAGGCATATCATTATCTCTGCTAGAGTTTCTCTTGGATTTTTCTAACATAATGAAACCTTATGCTAAACAAGAACCATCACTAACCCTGCTCTAAAGTTCTGTCTAAGCATTATGCACATATTGATAACAGATGTGACTATTTAAAAGGACTCACAACAGCTGATCCGCAAAGTCACATAGCATTGTTGCATGAAAATTTGAAGTTTCTTTCTTCTTTACTACCCTGCAATTAATTAACTTGTAGCTCAAGTTGCATGCAATTATACATAAAGGTAAATGACAATCGATATTATTTTTTTCATAATAGCGCGGAAAAACAGGTGGAGATTGATCATCACTTGTATGAATTTGGGTCAGTAGAATACCACATTCAGGTAAGTCTTCTACATTCTCTGCATGGTTTGATTTCTTTAATATCCAGACCCTACTTGATTAAATTAATTTTACCTATTTTTTAAATTGAAATGCAACAAATTGGAAGCTAGAGATTTTTTCATTATATTACTTGTGATATTGACAGTGTGTATATGTAATAATTATATAAGCAGGCTTCTTCTTCTTCTTCTTCTTCTTCTTTTTTTTTTTTTTTCTCGGTAAGTAGCCTTCAACAAAATATCTGAGAATTACACTGATGAATTTAACAGTCTTCAGCGGCAGATCCACATCATAAGTTCCTGTCCATATCAACTCCATTGCTATCCCAAGGAGTTCTGCAATCATATGGATTCTCACGATACACTATAAAGATGATAAAGGAAGTTTGTTCTGATGCTGTGGAAATTTTTGAACCCCCAAAAGAAGGATACCAGCTCACTCTAAAACTTAATTTTGACAAGATAAATGAAAAAGGTTTGCTGCTACTCCAAATCACCCATATTATGTATATTCGCATATTGGTGTGTAGTGACATTTTCATACCACTTGCTTTTAAGATCATATTCCTTCTAAATTTAAGAGTAATCCTAGACTTTGTTTTTTCATTAATAATTTTCTATCGCTCTGTCCTCTTGACTACCATACAAAGTATAAATATGATCAGGCTATGATAAAACACTGCATTAAACAAGGTAAAAGTATGGTTTGCAGAGAACATAAAATACAGCTTTGAGAGCAAAAGGCCCTGAGCTGCTTAGATTGAAGGAAAAATGAAATGACAAAATTTTGTTTGGTAATTTGCATATCTATTTTCCTCTTGCTAAAAATATAATAGTGGGAGACAAAAATAAAATAAGAAAATAAAAAAGCAAGTTTACCAAATGAAGCCTAAGTTATTAGCAATAGATAAACACTGACAGAAAATAAAAGCTTGAGAATAAAGTCATTCAAGAGAGATAAGACAAGCACATGCTGATAAACCTCAATTCAGTGCTACCACCAAAAAAACAAACTTAGTATAAAGAAAAAGCTTAATTAGAGGAAGTACACAGCATGCACCTACCAGTTTGATCAGGTACATAATTGTAGTCCCACCATAGATATCCTTTAAATAAAAGTTTGCATCATTTTCTCATCTCTCAACATCCACAACAACTGTTTGGAGACACTCGAATGTAGGGAATTCAGAAGTAGCTGATATAATCCTGAAAAGAAGTCAAAGAGCATTTAAACATATGATTCTACTAAACAAAGACTAAAACATTCAAATCAGAATTGTTGCTAAAGGAATTTTAGACTAACTAATCCTTGCTATAGCCAACAACAGCATAAAATTTAACAAAATGATCTTCCTTCTCCAAGCAATTTGTTTGGAATAAGTAACAGTCCGTTTGATACACATGATTGCTTAACTAAACTGCAGTATTAGTAAATAACACTATGTTTAGTACATATGATTCAGGTTGAACTTAATAATCTCAAAGGCTTAACTAATCCATGGGATAGGTATTATCTAAAACCTAACTCCTCATGTTTTTAGTACGCCCTACCTAGTGGGATTACTAATCCCATCATTTATGACACTTTATTTCTTAAAATAGCATTACTTTTTATTCCATTTATTAATCTATACTACCAAACATAAGATTACTTAATACTATAAATTAAGATTTTTATACCAAACAAAATTTAAGATAAGTAATCCTAAAATTTAACTAAGCCTAGGATTTAAACTAATCTTAAGGATTACGAATCCGTAAACCAAACAGACTGTAAATGGCATAATCCCAATGAAGATAACTATATTCCAGTTCATATTCATTTTTTTGTCAATAATCTGATATTCATATTCATATCACGCTGTCATTTCTCCACATTCCATTGTTATGATTATGCATATGTTTCTGTTCCAGACTCTGAAAAGGTGATCAGACAAATTTCTTCAGTGCAAGCAGTAATTCTAAGTTCCCAGCTGAAAGAAATGCTGGAGAATGTCAACTCCCAGGAAACATCTCAGGGGATGTATAAACCAATCAAACTTGTTTATCACCCAAGAGAGCCCTTTTATGTCATCAAACAGGTAATTTCTACACAAGGAATCATTAACTTCTTCAGCATAGATACTGTGTCAATGAAAGCCTGAAGGGGTATATTAGACTTCACTAAGAGATATCATGACAACAGGCTAATTTTCAGAATTAAATATGTCAGTTTATCAATGGCTTTAACTCATAGTAAATCATATCTTCGGTCATGTACATGATAAACCTACAATGTGCTAAGAAAAGCTTTCGGAATTTTGTATAAATCCAAGAGAATAGTTCAACATTTAGATTCGGTCCAAAATGCCATAATTCATTCTGGCCAGGTGCCTGTATGTTAAATTCATGAAATAATCTAGCAGGTTAGCCTTTCCAATAGATAAAGTTTTGCTATTTTGTTTGAATTCAAGCAATTACAAATGTTTCAGCAAGTTAAAACTGTCGACTAAATTCAACCTTTTATAGCCTCTATGCAAATTTCCACGAAACAACATTCAAACATATTAGGGAAAGATTTGCCAAAATATAAACATTTAGATTAATAGCTACCAAAAACCACCCACATCACTTGATATTATCAACAAGATGTACTCACCTTTCGAGATTGGCAACAGGACCTCTAACATATTCTAATGAATAAAGATCAAAGCACATTTTTATACAAATCTAGATTGTCTAAATTAAATTGAATTAATGTGTTTCACAGCCACAGAAAATCACTGCAGTATTCCCTATGCGTTTTAAAGAACCTTCAGATGTGATTATTGCAACAGCCTTTTTTCAGGTTTGTAAAACTAGATATTTTTGGCTCTGAAATCCTCTTCTTGGCTGTCTAGGAAATAACAGTAACTTATTAACTTTTCTCCATTTTCAATTTTCAATAGGAACTTATGGATGTAGGAAGTTCAGAAAAATGGGCTAAAGCACCACCTTGCAACTGGTCACCCATTCCTCCGCCAGAATTGAGAGGAGAACCTTTAGAAGATTTGAGCACCGATGGTGGATTTGTTTCTTTTGGTATCCTATTACCCTATCCTAAATATAAAACCACACATAATAAACAATTAACTTAAGCAAAAATTAATGTCATTAGAAAATAGTCACATAACTGCTAATCATATTTTAAAAAGCAAAATGCAGGTAAAAATTCCTGGATCAGACATCTTTCATTTCAATATTAATGACTGCATTTCTTTTTTCTCCCACATTTGAGTTGTTATCCATATATAAGAAAAAGTTTTGAGTGTGTTCAGACTGACATATTTACGACATTTCAGATATTTCATCACATCATGTTGAAGGTAAAAAACTAGATAAGACTGTGTGGAGTCTATTAAACTTCTATGCCTATGTGAAAAACCACGTAAAGGTAACATTTCTATAAAGGCTTTCTTTTCTGTGTATATTTAGTTGGGGACACAGGATGTATGACAAGATTTTTTGAATAGTGCACCAGAGGCTTCATACAGAGAAGGATGCAAAAGCGTTTGGAAAGCTTGACTGAGGTGCTGAACTGGAAATCTTAAAGAACCTAAATAGCATAATAGTTCAAAGTGAACCAACTCAAGAAACCAAAAAGTATTATAATTATAATTTTCTTTCTTACTAAAAGGGGTTTTTTTCTTTTGTCCAACTCAAAAAACATTTTTATCTTTCTTTAATTACCTATTCTGCTATGCACCAAACAGAAAATTGGCACCTAGCAACCTTTTGTTTTTGTTTTGTTTTTTTTTTTTTTTTTTTTTTGAGGAGGGATTAAGTTACTAGGTTCCCACCACCAACCTTTCAACTAAATATTGTAAAAACAAGAAAACATTTGTTAAGACTCAAGATTACTCCAGCAAGTTTCAACAAGAGACTGAGCTAACAAGACAGCCAGATTAATTCCCTTGTTGTGGAACTTGCAGGTCTTGCACAAGGAAAATCAAGAAGAAGATGAAGATGTTAAAAAGATTAAAGGTATGGTTTCAGCTTATTTACATATATAAAGAAATCTTAGACAATAAGTTAAAGAAAAGAAAACGATATATTCCCTTTTCTGTCAGAGGTCCAAAGGATGTTTCTACATTTTGATGGATACAGAGCTGAGAAATACTTAGCTAATATACCTGACAGTCATTCAATCATCTATTGGTGTTTAGAGAACTTATTGAAACAGGCTGTTTATGATACAATAGCTTGTTGGCTTATCAGTCTCATCAGCATAACATTTACAGCAGAGTGACAGTTAAAAGTTAAAAAGAATTTGGAAATAAGTTTTCCTTTACATTTTGGTTTCATTCATATTTTGTTTGTCATCCAGCAAATGCAAGATGCAAGTATGTTAGGAAACTGGTCCGTTTCCCAAAACCTGCAACGCTTAAACAAAGATGTGGTGAGTTCACTAGAAAGATCAAGCGAATTCGTTTTCGGATTAAAATCCATGGATTTGGTCGTTTTCGGAGACGATGGTTGACATTCCCAAAGTTTTCTTCTCCAATGAGATACACTAAACTGGATTAATTTATAGTCCATATTAAATGGGTTTATTTGCAATTAGGACATGCAATATTATGCCACTTGAGGAATTCTATATCTTCTATTATTGTTAGTACAAGCCTTTTCTCATAGCAATACATGCAAACTGTATGTAAATTAAACTGTGGAACCAGAAACCACAGCAAAACAATTTCAAGAGCCAGCAGATGCAGCACATTGACATACTAACTAGTCATTTCGACAATCTACGTACTACTAGTTTATAGTTTAAATCAATTAATGCACAAAAAGATCATAGGTAATTAATTGTGCAGTTTCTTGTAACAAGACATTTTAATAGAGAAGAATCTTATTTACCTGCTGCCAGAGTGCAATGTAAGTCTGAGAATGAAACCCTTACCAATTCTCATTGCTTCAAAGAAACTTTTAAGGCAGCAAGGAAGACATCAATTATTCTGGTGTTATTTGTATGAATGATAAAGTGCACAAGTTGCATGAAACTCAAAGAACTTGTCGGCAAAGCATTCAGCAGCTATCTCCTTCCTGCTACAATGCACCATTTCATGTATTGGAAAGGAAAAGCACCTGCAATCAGGTAAGCTAACTTATCAACAGTTATCTGGCTAATCAGTCTGTGGGGGCAATGGAGTCATAAATTTCCACAAGACATGCTTGTAGTGGTGGGAGTTCTCTTTGGAGATTGGGCTGCTTATGCTCTTCTGAACAGCAAACATTTACATAACAAACAGCTCCAAAAGGATATATGATAAAGAAAATGAAGCTGCTGATATATGATGCCACATTTTGGGAAAGGGGGCAAAAGAGGAAAATGTAGAGCTGCTGCTCCAAATTTCTTCAAATAATCACATTCATGAAAACTCTACTTATAATTCAGTAATTGTCAGGCCCCTGTCCTAGTTAGTTTTTCTTTTCTATATGACGGAACAAGCTAAGTGAGCATACAGCTTGGTTATACAAAATAGGTGAACTAATGAACAAACTGATAGTTGTGGAACAAAGATTCTAAATATCCATGCAAATCATAATGCAGAGAAAAGTATCAAGAAAAATCAACTGGCAATTAATAATATTTTGGAGAAAGGAAAAACTCCATGTTAAACCTTAAAAGTAGGATGTTTACCTATCAGAGGAGTTCCAGTGGTACCAATTTAATTTTGGTCAATTGAACAAGAGAAGATATCTTCAGTTATTCTTATCCGTGATTTATTAATTGGAAGCTGAATAGAACACTAAAATACATAAATGAGAATAAAGCATAATCTTACCTTTATATATCAGAAACTGGTAAACTCACATGCTGCTGAGAATTTTCAAGAAATACCACAATTTGACCTGTGCATACATGTTTCATGTATACATGGTGGCTTACCAAGAAAAACTCTAAGCGCGCAGTGTATGTGCAAGACAGAGATCAATGAGATGCTAATAACAGTATTAAAATTAAAATGTAGAAGGTATTATTTTTTGGTGAAAAATAGTTCATCAGAGTTCAAGAAATAACTCATTACTCAAGAAGCTGATTGTTTAACAAAGCATCGTAGTAGCATATTACTGACAAGATTACAGTCCTTGTGTTGCATTTGGATAAAAAGTATTGGCAGAGTGAATATAAATGGTCCAAACGTGAAGCAATGGGGAGCAGGTGAAGAGGTATTGAAAATGAGAAAGAAGCAAACTATCCAGCAAAATAATAGCACCTAATTTTAATGGTTGTAAATGCACAAGGATTTACTTCATCTGTGGATTAAAATTAAAAATATATATATAAAAAAAAAAAAAAAAAAAAACTTGCTTTTAAACCCCATCCAAACAACATGAACATAAAATCCAAATCCTTCCAAATTTACTAACCCAAACACGTGGTAGAAAAATTGTAAAGAAAAAAAGAATTGAAGTGAGATGCCATTTTGACATGTCTTATCAATATATGGCAATTTTTCTTTAGATTGGAAGATAATGAGGCAGGGGAAAAAAAAAAAAAAAAAACATATAACTCATCAAATATGTTAAAAAAAATGACACAGATTATGCATTCTCTGCTAATAATGCTATTAGCAGTCTATAGCCTGATTCCCCCACCTCTTTCCCTTTCCTGTTTGGTGAGTAAAGAAAATTCTTTTAAGGCACTAATGGGTGCAGGCCGGTTTAATTCCTGTGAAAATAAAAATGTGCTAAAGCTTGTACTGGTTTATAGTAATAACAGACAAAAGAAAAATTACAATTCAACCTCCTGGTTTTTCAAATAAATCCGAGGCTAAGATCATCCAGTTGATTTCTTAGGATTAGACAACATTCTCTTTTCATAATTATAATATGGAGCAACATTTAATATCCAAAGGAAAAGGAAAAAAAGGGCTTTTGCAATTTGAAATTCTGCAACATGGTCTATTCTGCTATAAATAATAGCAATGGGCAACTCCTGCATACATTTCTTTCCAATCAGACGGCCTAAATTTATAGAACAAAGAAATGATTAAACTTGATTCAAGCAAAATTGTACATGGTAGATAAAAGGCAAAAAAAGCCATACGTTTCATTCCAGCTCTGTCAAAGCACTGTCAGATTCAAGCCCTGCCAGCAATGGACCGCTTGCCTCACCGTGCCTCGAATTCCTATGAGTTGACAACAACCCAAACACCCCCAAGCTCACAAGCAAGACCCCAGTTACATGCCCAATAAACAACAAATTGGCCAATGCCACAGCTCTCAGTCCATCCTCTTCAAGATCACACTTCAATTCAGCATTTTCATTTCCTGGATAAACCATTATTTTATGACACCCCTTAAAGGCAAAAACGTCAGTATACAAAGACAACCCAACTTGCAAAAACCAAATCCCCCTTAAAACCAAACCACAACAAAAACAAAACTCCGCGAAAAAGGCACTTGGCATAATAGCCAAATACAAACAACAGCAACCACAAATAATGGTCAAATCACCACACAAACCATAAACAGCTCCACCAACAAGACCAGAAATGCCATTCCCAGTAACTGAATACTCTATAAAGAACACAATCCCTGTGAATACAAACAAGAAATTATCATTAAGGGCTAATGGGTCAACGCTATCACGCAAAAGAAATAAAATGGTCAACACCCAATAAAGGAAAAGAACCAGGGATTGATGCAAGAATGAGAAACGGTAAGTGGGGTGACCAGAAAAAGACAAGAAAAGAAAGATTTCAGAGAAAGAAGCAATTGGGAGGGCTATAGTGAGGATATATAAATCAATATTTTTCCATTTGGTATCAGAGAGATACCAAGTTTTGGATCTGAACAAAGATGGGTTCTTGAGGAAGAGAGAAGAAGAAGAGAAGAGGCGGCGTAGCCCAATGGGAAGAAGTAATAGGGTGGCAGAGAAATGGGTTGCCATTGATGTCATTTCTATGTTGTAAGTGTAGTGTTTTCTCTGTTTCTGTTGTCATGTATTTTCAGACTTCGGTTTTTTCGATTTTTTTGAGACTTCGATTGCTTTGATTCTTTTGAGGTTTTGGAAAATGTCAAATACCCGTCCATTTCTTTGGCCTGCTTCAGTTGTAAATAACTTGTCGTTTTTGCCTAAACCAAAAAAAAAAAAAAAAAATACTTGTCGTCTACCTTAACGGCGCTCTGAATACAAAGTGCAACTTTGCCGTTCGGTCGTTTGAAACAGCATTTGAAGTACATGTCGCAGTGATTGAAACAGCTCTTAAAACGACAAGTCGCAGGGGAGAGTATTTTTTTTTATTATAGTTGTCTAATTGAAGGCAGACTTATCAATTACAATGATTTAGCCCATTTGGTATTGAGCGCAGAAGAAGTAAAGGAAAGTATAGTATTTTAAAATGAATAAGTAGAGTATTTTACTCTTTCAAAAAAAAAAAAGTAAAGTATTTTACGAGCAATTACTATTCACAACTTGCTTTTGTACAGTGCCTAGTGCTTGAAAAAAACTATAGTTTCTAGCTTTGTCCAAAACATGAAATACCATAAGCTGTCAAAATAATAATAATAATAATAAAGAATGGAAACACAATATTTAAAAAGCAGCTGAAAACTCAGTGTCAAATGGCCTTGAAGTATTGTAAATGGATCAAAACAGCTGCTCAAAATTGCAGGTACCACTTAATCAAGTAAATTCAACAAATAATGCCTAGGCAAGTTGCTGTCCAACGAAAATGTATTAGACAATAATTTACAGCATTTGAAAAGATTATAGCCCTACAAGGGACAGTACAACTTCCCAGTTCAGCTACTCGAAGAAGGCCTAAAGGACATGCAAATAGGTGGATTAATCCTTAAAATTGACAGGATGGCTGATGGTATTGTCCAAAGTCCATCACCACATATCAAACCTGAAGCAACTGCACCTATAAAATCCTTTGCATCCTTTTGATTTCTTCTCTCCCAATAAAATGATATTATCGTCCCAACAAACATATCAATGGCAAAGTTAGCTCCTACAAAAATTGGGATAGCCATTGCCATTGGAATAGGAATATATTTGGATACTTTCGAGGGAATTACATCCCTCAGAATGTTCATAACTAGAGCCAAGATAAAGAAACTGCAAAATATACACACGGAATATTTAGGCAGCTCAGAGAAACCCTCAATTCCAAGAATTGCCACTTGTCTGAATAGAACTGCATATGGAGCTTTGTAAGGTCCATCCGGAGACCCAACATCAAAAGCAGTCCAGAACAACCAGAAGGTTAATGGGGCAATGACACAACCCATTGCTGTGCCTACTAATTGGCTGACAAACATAGCCCTGGGAGACGAAAGAGTAAGGTAACTTGTCCTGAGATCTTGCATGAGATCAGATGCAGTAGAGGCACTGGTTACAATAAAACCACAAGCAGCTAAGCCTGCTATTACACCGCCATTTCTTCCGACTAATGAAGCAATAATGAAAAGGCCAATCTTTCCATAAGTTGTGAGCATACTCATGTCTGTGAGCCCAGTGCCATAAGAGTTGCAGAAAGCAAGGATCGGAGCAATGATACATGACACGAGAACTATATACCACTTAAGCTGTGGAAAGATGATTGGTACTGTCACAGCTGAAATTATAGCCACAGTTATGAATCCACAAGCTGCAAACCAAGAGGGGATGCTCTCTTTAAGGAATATCTTATTTCTTAGCTTCTGCTCCATATGCAGTTCAGAGTTTTCATAGATTGGAAGGTCATCCTGTGTAGTGCTGCTGTACATTTTCTTCTGAGTTATTGCTATTACCTTGATCAAATTGTAGAGGCCATCACCAAGAATGAGTGAAATTGACATGAGAATCTTATATCCAGCAAGACCTTTAAGATCACCATCAGGGAGGGGAGCCAGATACCAATCCCCAGAATGTTTGGAAAAAAATGGTAACAGAAATCCCTGAAATATGATTGCTCCAAGAAGAATAGAGCAGTTGACACTGTGAGAACAGATGAGACCACACCCAACAAAACTAGGGCTGAAGTCAAAATAGAATGAGTATTTGAAAAGTGTCAAGCCAAGGCTTGGGAAATGATCAAATCCACACAAATCCTCACCACCACTGAAGAACCACTTGAAGCAGCTCCAACAGAAACTGAAGGTCAAGCATTTGCCCAGATAGCTCACTTGTTTCTCTGCAAGTTCTGCTCCTGCATTTGTGTGAAAACTATTAATCAGCAATGCTGTAGCAGTTCCAGTAGGATAAGAAAGCTTATAGTCTATGATCATGACCTTGCGAAGCGCAACCAGACTAAAAATCCCCAGAAAACTTACAACAAATAAGAAACCGATCATCCACCCTAGGGCTGGATTCTTAACATCCTCTGCCCGATTACCAGAGTAATCAACACCAAGGAGTTGATATATTTTGTCGTCCATTGCAAGCAAATATGTGCTGAACCCGCCACTAGTAGCTATGCCATAGCAAGCAACAATACAAGTTTGGATAACAGTATTCTCTTGTCTAGTGAAAGGGGAACTCGAAATACCAAACTTCGACAAGAAAACATTCCACATCTTAATTATGAAAAAACCAAGCAATGAAGCAGCTATATTCATAGCAGGAACCACCCCAGTTGCTAGACTAAGCCTATGCACCAAGACACAGAACAGAGTTCCCAGCAGAGCACTCACAACCAACCCTCTAACTGTGATCTGATCCTTCCATTGAGGGATGCTCTCAGATTCAGAGATCTTCAAATTAAAGTTATTCAAATTCTGAGATACAGGAATCAAAGGCTGCAAGGCATCAGAAACAGCTGTATTCTCAGTTGCCATTTAACTTCAACTCCAAGAGTCAAAATAGCTATTTTAATGCTCCAAAAGCTGCAAATAGGCAATCTGGTAAATCTATGATCATTTCCAAATAATTTAAAAAAAAAAAAAAAAATACTACAGTAGCTCTGTAGCTGTGAGAGGAGTTCTGTTTTTTCATAAAACACAAATTTCTTGCTAAAACAGGGCAAACAAGAATTTCAGATAAAATGCAAGAGAAGAGGAAAAGGCAAACAAAAACCACAGCATACAAAATTATAGAATTAGAATTTCCAATATACAAATCAAGTTAAAGGGATGATCTAAAGCATGATTATAAACATAATTAAATTAAAGATCCATAAATAGGAGGTTGCTCAGTCATTAGGATCCATGTTAGTGGGTTTTGCAATAGTAACGGAGATAATAGAAGAAATGAAAACTAAAAAACAAAAGAATTCAATAACTCCACAAAATTCAATCTTTATTAAAAACAGAAAAGCTTACCTGATTTAGTGATTTCTTGACTTGGAATAGAATAAAAAGAGCTTAGTTAGAGAAGCGTCGGTAGGTTTTGTGGTTTCGCTTCCACACTTACGGCGGCAACTCCTCCAGCCGCCGGTTAGGCAATAAAGTTCCGGCCTTTTTTATTTTTTAATTTTGAACTGATGAAATTCCAAGTTGAAAGTTGCAGCCTTGACTTTGGTTGCTGTCATTGTATGGTATAGCATAACAACTCTTTATTTACAAGTTGACCATAGAAAAACTGAAAAAGTGAATATTTCTTATTAATATTCTTTTGGATTTTATATTTTTATTATTGATAGAAGTTGACTATATTAAATTGTGCTTAATCACATTTTTGTCTCTTCCTAATTGTACTTTTGCAAGCCACTAAAAAAATAGTATTAGACTACTTTTTTTTTTTTTTTATTAAAATAAACCCAACCGACCTATAAAATTTTATATCCAAAATATAATTGTTTAGGAATCAAGAGCTTTGATTTTTATTTTAAATAAAATTTATTTATTAATAAGATATTTATAATGTAATTTTCAAAAAATATATATTTATAATGTACATTAGATATTCAAACATAATTACTTTTTTTATTATTATTTTTTTTCTTTTGGGAATAGAGTTGAGGATAATGGAATTGAAAATAATTTACTTATTGAATAGAAGGCAAAGTATTAATGAAAATAAAGTAAAAAAGAAAAAGAAGGTTAAAATAAATAGTATTCAACATGTAATTTTATCAATTTTAATGTTAAAAAAATATTTTGTTATAACTTATGATATTAATATATTTTGTCCTCACAATATCATTACCCGAAATTATTTTTATTATTATAATAATTATATAAAATTAAAATAATAAAAAATTAAATTAAATAATGTAACTTAGGGTCTTAACTTTTATATATATATAAAGTTTTTTTTTTTAATCTTGATCCTGATTTTGTGAATTATTATTATTATTATTATTGAAAAATTAGGAATAGCAATTTAGTCCGTAATGCTGTTAATGGGACATATATTATTCACTTTGTTTATTAAATAAGGTGAAACGTGTTTAAATTTAAAATTCGTAACGTTTCTAATGGGACAAATATTATCCACTCTCTTTATTAAATGAGGCGGGATGTGTTTAAATTTAAAATTTGTGTCGAGTTCAAGTTCGAACGAGTAATGATATCACCTAATTCCGACCCAATTATATATATATATATATATATATATAATAAATTAATATTAAATAATTATTTTAAAAAATAAATTAAAAAAAAATAAAAACGAATATATTTACGAGCGAATATCTGTATATAAAAAAACATTAGCAAGGCGAATATGGTTAATGAAAAACCGGGCCACCCGACCGCTGTCATCCAAAAAAAAAATTAAAAAAAAAAACACCACTACGGATGAAAAGGAGACACAGGCAGTTGGTAACAGAATTTGAAACGTCAATAGATAGATAGTTAATGGTTTCTCTTCTCATTCTCAAATCCAATGGACTTAAAACCAAACTCTCATCTCCACCAACCCTTCACTCTCTATTCTCCATCTTCTCATCTACATCGCTGTGTTTCTACCACCATAATGCCGATGATTATAGTACCTATAACCCCACTTCATCTTTATCTTCATCGCCGCCGCCATCTTCGGTCAGATCAATTTGTTCACTGGTCTGTGAATCTTATTATCAACAAACCCCATACATGAGACCATCACCTCCAAAGCTCAACCTCCAAATCGCCCCCGATTCTTTGACCCATGATCAGGTCATTACCATTGTTGCTTCGCTTGCTGAGGAAGCGGGTTCGATGGTGGCGTTAAGTTTCTTCAATTGGGCAATTGGGTTTGCCAAGTTTAGGCATTTTATGAGGTTATATATCGTTTGTGCTTCCTCTTTTATTAATAATGGCAATTTGGATAGAGCCCGTGAAGTGATGCAATGTATGGTGAGGAGCTTTGCTGAGATTGGGAGATTTAAAGAGGCTGTTAATATGGTTATTGAGATGCAAAACCATGGCTTAGTATTGAATTCTCGGACATTGTATTCTGTTCTTGAGGTTGCTGGTGATCTGGGTCTGGTTGATTATGCAGAGAACGTGTTTGATGAAATGCGTGATAGAGGGGTTTGTCCTGATTGTAGCAGTTATAAGTTGATGGTTGTTGCTTATTGTAGAATGGGAAGAATTTCGGATGCTGATAGGTGGTTAAAGGATATGTTTGAGAGAGGTTTTGTTGTTGATAATGCTACCTGTACTTTGATGATTAAAACATTTTGTGAGAAGGGTTTTGTGAATAGGGTGCTTTGGTATTTTAATAAGTGGATTGATATGGGTTTGAAACCAAATTTGATAAATTTCACATCTTTGATTAATGGGATGTGCAAGAGGGGAAGCATTAAGCAAGCATTTGAGATGTTAGAAGAAATGGTTAGGAAAGGTTGGAAACCAAATGTGTACACTCATACGGCATTAATTGATGGGTTATGTAAGAAGGGATGGACTGAAAGGGCATTTAGACTATTTCTTAAGCTTGTTAGGAGTGATCAGTATAAACCAAATGTATATACATATACTTGCATGATCAATGGGTATTGCAAGGAAGAAAAGTTGAATCGAGCAGAGATGCTGTTGAGCAGGATGAAAGAACAGGGATTGGTTCCTAACACCAATACCTATACTTGTCTCATTGATGGGCACTGTAAAGCAGGGAACTTTGAAAGAGCTTATGAGTTGATGGATTTAATGGGTAAAGAAGGATTCGCTCCTAATAACTTTACATATAATGCATTTATTGATGGCCTCTGTAAAAAAGGAAGGTTTCCAGAGGCCTATAAACTGCTTAGGAAGGGACTAAAATGTGGACTACAGGCTGATAGGGTAACATATACTATCCTCATATCTGAGCTCTGCAGACAGGCTGACAATAGGCAGGCCCTTGCATTTTTTGGTAGGATGTTCAAAGTTGGCCTACAACCTGATATGCACACATATAATGTGCTGATTTCAACTTTCTGTAGGCAAAAAAGAGTAGAAGAAAGTGAGCAACTTTTTGAGGAAGCTATCAAGCTCGGTTTGCTTCCAACCAAGGAAACATGCACATCAATGATATGTGGGTACTGTCGAGATGGACGTGTGAGCTCGGCTGTAAAGTTTTTCCAGAAGATGAGAGACTATGGTTGCACACCTGATAGTGTTACTTATGGAGCTCTAATAAGTGGGCTATGCAATGAGTCCAAGTTGGATGAGGCTTGTCAATTGTATGAAAGCATGATTGACAAGGGGCTATCCCCATGTGAAGTTACTAGGCTGACATTGGCTTATGAGTATTGCAAACAAGGTGATTCTGCTACTGCTATGATTATCTTGGAGAGGCTGGAGAAAAAACTCTGGATTCGGACAGTTAATACGTTGATCAGGAAGCTTTGTAGTGAGAAGAAAGTAGGCATGGCTGCATTGTTCTTCCATAAATTATTAGACAAGGACCGTAATGTGGATCACATAACATTGACTGCATTTACTACTGCTTGTTATGAGAGCAACAAATATGCTCTTGTTTCTGACTTGTCTGAAAGGATCTCTAAAGGAATTGGTTAGCACAGGATCATAATTCCATTGTTTCAGAAATTAACCGGATTAAGCTTGTTGCTTGCTCAAGGCTTTTAATGGAGATTTCTTTACCTTACAAATCGTTCTATTTATTATAACAAGCTTGGAGACTGCTAACCATTAATACTTTTGAGGCATGAGGAAGATGATTGCACTGGAAACAATAAGCGAAATCTGTTGTAGTATCTTTGAAGTGGAAAGACAAAAGGAAAATTTTCTCTATTGTAAGTTTTATGCACCAAAGGCTTGCGAAAGCAATTGCCAAACTGAAATTTGAACAAGAAAAAACACACACAGAAAATAACTATTTAAAAATTTAATTTTTCGCTAATTGTAGTTCCATAAATTTTTATTGGCAAGCATGAGGCAATGCATTGTTCCTTGAATAATCTTCAGTCTTTTTATTCAATTGTGTGTTCACTCCCATCTTTCTAATGCGTTTGCCTAAACGTGAGTTCTTTCTGGGGCCAAGCAAAAACATGTAGAAAATTACATTCTTTAGCTCCATCAGAAACTATCTCCAAGATAAAAGATTGAAAGTTCATATTCTCTTTATTGGCAGATTGCAGCTTGTCAACAATATGAAATTGAAAAATATGTTTGTTTATTGAATTCTGATTAAGATTTGAACTCAAAATCTTTATGACTTTAGAGAGAATTCTTATATTACTGAGCGAAAAACTCATTACAAATATGAGTTTAAATTAAGATTCAACAGAACATTCTACAAGAATGTTTTTCAACATGCAGCAGCTTTTATGACCCATCCAAGAACATGGGAATGAGAGTTGCAATTTTGAGTTTTGTATCTCATTTATAGTCATAGTCAATACCATGAACTATTAAACTCCAATTCCTATGGTCCATTTTTATTTATTTTTCTTGTTAATTAGGTAATCTTCTTCCAACCTAAATTGAACGGCAAGGATTTTGTCCAACAATGATCCTACGTGTGAATAAATGGTTTAATGGGTCCCTCAGAAGAAAGAACCAGTAAAAGTCTAGATCTAGATTTTCTCCAACTTAATTGGGGACCATATGTTTTTATAACAGGAGTAATACCATAGTTGTAAGAACCGGATCGGCTCGGCCGATCCTACCTAGAACCGGAGGTTAGACCGATTTGATTTTGGCCTCAGATCCAGTCAAGGTCAAAATCGAAAAAAATCGGCCGGTCGAGTAACCGGTGACCCGGCTGGTTTTTTCCCAGGTTTTTTGTTTTAATTTTTTTTTCATGTTTGGATATTAAAAGAAAAAAATTGGACTAAATAAAATTAAAATTTATGATTTGACTAAATAAAAAATTGCAAAATCCAAGTAGGTACAGGCCAATCTATTTTGGTCCGATATTTCGCGCGCTCATACGTTGAACCTAAGTCTAATACCGTGAATTTGAGTAGTGGAACTTCCCACTACCGAGTAGTGGAACTCACCCGAATTTAGATTTCAAAATGATCACTTAATGAGTTAATTTATCATAATTTCATATAAATAATTGTATCAAATTAATATTTCTTTTAAGTAATGTTCATTACTTACTCTAATAACGTTAATTAATTTTAATTATATGTATATTATATTTTTTTTTAACATATAAATAATAAATATATTAATTTATTTAAAATTTCGATTCGATCCCGATTGAATCTCTGACTCGTGATTTTTTGCCTTCACCAATTCTAAGACCGGACCGAATTTGAAAACATTGAGTAATACAAAGTAATATACGTGTATGGAAATTTACACTAAAATCCAAGCCATCTCTATGTCTGGCTGAGAAATTCTCATGTGTGGCTATTATTATTCCATGAAACTCTCTCTCACACCATTCTCCAATTAAATAACCAAAGGCTATCAAATTTTACACCAGATAAAATATCTTCTAAATTTTTTCCATAGGAAGAAAAGCTAGAGCTTGAGAAAAGTTAGAAGTGTCTTTCAATGGCAACTTCAATTTCAGCAACTGGGTTTAAAGGAGGTTTCGGTACTAGTTCATTTAAGGTTGGTGAAGACTATGCCATGTTTGCTAAGTCAGTGCCAAACCATGTTAGGGTTGCAAAGCCAATAAGATTGGCTCCCATGATGAAGAATGTTAATGAAGGAAAGGGCCTTTTTGCACCTGCTGTTGTTATCACTCGCAATATAATTGGCAAGAAAAGATTCAACCAGTTTAGAGGCAAAGCAATTGCCTTACACTCACAGGTATATATATTTATATTTATATTTATATTTATGTATAGTTTCACTTTAAAAAATTTTCAGTCATGAATTGCAGTCTTTTTATTTTTTGTCATTAATTTTTTTTCCATCTTATTATTTTAATTTGTTTGTTTAGATTTGCTATTCTGAATTTTTTATAAGTGACATAATTTTCTATAGCAAGCAACTGAAGAATAAGAAATTTGGGAAAAAAAAATAGAAAAAGAGGAGTTTTGAATTTTCATCTCTTGAAAAATTAGACCATTTTAGAAAAAGAATTAGAAAACAATCATCAAAAACATTTTACAATTGTCTTTTTTTTTTTTTTTTTTTTTTTCTGTTTATTGAAACATCATCAACTTTAATTTTAGACCACACAATCACTCAGTGGTCAGTCTTGCATTCTAGTGGATTTTTTTATTTTTTTTTAGATAATTTGAGAGATAAAACCCTTTTCTTTTTTTAACAAGTACTTGATAAATTTTCAAACACTTCTACTTATTTTGCTTAACTTTTGAACATGTAAAATGTTCAGGTGATTACTGAATTCTGCAAATCAATAGGAGCAGACTCAAAACAAAGGCAAGGATTGATCAGACTGGCCAAGAAGAATGGAGAAAGACTTGGGTTTCTCGCTTGAGAAATTAAAGATTTGTCATCACCATTTGAAACGTTTTAAATCCATAGTTTATTTTAAGTACATTCAGATGTAAATGTTCTCTTCGTCTGGGCACTGTTAATTAGAATCAGAATCTTAACCATATTACTACTCTGTCATTCTTCATTTTAGTTGTAATAATACTGTTTTCAAACCATCAAAAATAAATTTATAGTCTTTAAATTCATAATATCTACAATCGTAGAACCATATTTTTTTAATGATTCAACAAGTAAATTCCCCTTGGGTTTTGTTGAGATGAGAAAAAAAAAAATAATAAAATATCTATCCTGAAATCGACTCCAGTGCTATAAAACCAAAAGCTCATTGATATACACTAATTTGATAAGCAAAATAACCATCTTGTTTCCAAAACTAACCCCATCAGGAGTTAAATAATCAAGTACTCCAAATGAATTGAGGTAATTTCTTCTACACAACACAACACAACAATGTTTCTCTCATATAGATTTGCAAGATGCTACAATACTTTGGTAAAAATAGAAAATTGTCAAATAACTAGGCATTAAAATACATCCATTCAGGGCATCTCCCTTGAAATACATTTAACTTCTTGGCGTTGCTGATCATGCCAAACAAAAACCATACTGCAAGATTATCAAGGAGTGCTCATACATTGTATCGGCTTTTGACAGATCTTTCCCTTCTAGAATCATCCTGCAATTACCAAGACAGTTAGACCTACAAGGAAAAGTAAAGTTCCCTAGAATCAGATAGTACCACAAAATAAACACAAAATAAAGATTACATGGAAGCTGTAAGTGATCTTATCAGTGACATCAATGATCTCCTTCCACTTCTTGCCGATGCTCATCTACATAATGAAATCCAAATGCCATTCTTTAGTTACAACCGTGTGAAGTACCAAAATAAACAGAGTGCATACTCCTAAAAGAACTCAAAGAAGATAGACAACAACCGAGAAAACCCAGGGCAAAATGTCCAGCTAGTTAGCAAGAAACTACTTATTACTTTTAGTCAATCGTTGTATATGTGTATTATATTTAAACATGGAGGATTTGTGACCAACAAACCCAGCCAAGCAGTCCAGACTGGAATAAACCAACTGTTCTTTCATCTAGATTCTAGACCAACATCTAGAGTTCTGATATTAACACATCCAGCAACTTAAATAAACATAATAACAAATGCATGTCATCAAGTAAAATAGAGAGACTGGAGCATAAAATGGTATCCTAGCATAAAACAAATAAGAGTTAGTGCTGAAAATAGAGTTCTAGTAGTACTCTATCCAGTAACTTGGATAAAGGTGATAACTGATAAGCATACATGCAATCAGTAAAACAGATAGAGACACGAATAACAAGAAGAATTTGGTATCCTACCCAAAGCAAAATGATAAAGGAAGGGAGAGAGAGAGAGAGAGCAAACAGGCAAGAGATTCATATAGATAAAGAATGCCAGATTCTATGGAAGTCAGCAATATACACACATCGAGTATGCTAGAGCACTTGGCATTTGTCAACAATTGCAAGAACTAGAATGCCATATCACCTCCATCATCATGTTACATTCTAGATGCTCATCTACATGCAAACTCTAATAAATTTGCAGAATTAAATTGGTGTCATACTTTAGCTTGGAAACCCACTTTCCTATGGACAGTGAGAAGAAGCAGATAATTTTCTTGTACTCGCCTTTGTTAAACCCAACACAACGAATTAATCACATTTTTCTCTTTGGAATAGTAATAACAGAGTGCAGCTAGGATTTAGACTGTACCCATTATAGGCAAGGAAGCCAATGATGCCCATCATATGAATTTCATTTCACAATACACTTGATAGCAATTTAAAACTTAAAATCATTAGCCGAGGTTCAATGAAAAAGTGAATCAATTGCTTAAAGGAATCATTTAAATTCATGGAAATGATATACTTCAATTTCTGGTATGATGTATAAACGGAGAAAGGAGAAAGGAAATCGAGATTTGAACCTGAGCAGCCTCATTTGTTGCCGTCTTAGTCCACAAAGCAAGTTTATCCTGCCTTTGGCGCACACTAGCAACCACACCACAAATCTCATCCGACTCATCAAATTGTTCCCCAATCAAAGCCATCAACTAGCAATTAAAAACCCATCATTTAAATGCCAATAAATTTATACTCACAAAACCAACATTTGAATAACTCTAGCAAAAATTCATAATAGGGGAGGAGCGATTTACAGTCTCTAGCCACATGGTATCAAGCAAAGCCTTCCTGCCACAAGCAACAGACCATTTCCCTCCATTAGCACACTCAGGATCTTCCCATTTGGGTTCAACACCAGCTTTAAATAGGTGGAAATCAGCATTTGCAGACAGCTTGCTAGGCTTGAATATCTGATCATACAAGCTACAAAAAGCAAACTTTCAATGTGATTTTTCTTTTTTGTAAAAATCCAAGCTAACCCATTACAATATAAACAGAATTAAGCCAAAAGAACAAATTAAATTAAGCAATGACATAGTAAAAATTTATTAACTAGACGTAAATCATCAAGAAAATCGTTAATATTAACGAACAAAACGTATAAAAATCAAAAACTACCAGATCTACCAATATATACATAAAAAGAAAGAGAAAGAGAGATTGAATACCACCAAAATTCTTCAACGGTATCGAAAGTGTGAATTTTGCGGAGAGATGTGCCCCAGGCGGCGCCTTGTTTAGGCTTGGATTGATTATCAAACCAGAACGTCCACTTTCTCTCTAATTTGTGGGACTGGGGCTTCTCTGTATCAATCGCTATGGCCTCCAGAGCCGTTCCTTCTATTGCCGTTTCGGTCGCCATTTTCTTCTTCTTCTTCTTCTTCTTCTTCTCTCTGTTTCGCCTCCGCTAAGATCAATCAATCAAATTGAAAAACGGAGGGTTTGTATTGTATTGTTCGTTGCGTATTGGGCTTTTTGGAGCCCATTTATCTTTTATATAGGCCCATTGTCAAAGAACTTGGACTTTTATTTCTCGTCTCAAAGCCAGTTAAATTGCAACCGTTGTCCTAAATTTATCACCATATTGCTTTATTGTCCTCCAACTTCAATCTGTTGCTTTGAAATCCCCCAACATCAATTTCGCTACAACGATTATTCCTAAAATATTTTTTCGATCATCATTTCATTGAAAATTTCACATGACATTCTAGTCACACTTCTTAAATATTTTTTGTGCAAATCGAAAATGTCACATCAAATTCCTATAGCTACTCTCACTTTCTTCACGCGCAGACATTTTCCAAAGCATAACAAAGACTTTCTCTCGCCTAACCTAACTCTCTCCTCTCTCTTTTGCTCTCTCTATATCTTCTCTGTAATTTTCTCATTTCTCTCTAATATGTAAACTCTATATTTTTTCTTTAATATCTAAATTTCATTTTTTTAACTCCTCTAGTTCCTTGGAACCAACTCTAATGCAACCATCAGTAATCCATTTTGTGTATACCTATAAATAATCGTATTCCAAGAAACCAAATCTCTTTCAAGCGTTATATTAAAGATCTTATATGCATCATCAATTTGTGAGAAATAGGAAACAAAAGAAATATCCTTTGATTATTGATTAAAGAATAGCTTCTTTGAAAGGAAAAAAAAAATTAAAGGAGAATAAGAATAAGGAAAACATACAGTGAAAGAGATGCTTAGAAAGGGTGTCGTTTGGCATGTATTAAGCCAACAACAAACTGGTGAGGGTCGGGCTAAGAGAGCTTAGAGAGGCGCTTGATGGCGACAAGGTGATTGTTGTGAAGCTTCCCTCTATAGACGATATTGAGAGCCTTGCTTTTATGTTTTTCTTTTTTGTATTTGATAAAACAAAAACACGAGCAACATGGAAATTGAAGTAAAACATTCATCTCTTTCACTTTGATGGAGGAGGTGAGGCACGCTTGCGCAGACCACTGGCCTGTGCACAAGCGTTACTGCATGCATTGGGCTGCTAGATGGCAAGGCTTGGGAACGATATGCTGTTGGAGACTCGTGGATGAGCTTGGGTGCAGCAGAAAGTGATGCCAATCGAGCAGCTGGGTTTGAGTAGGCAGGCTGTGGTGATTTTGCACGGTGAGAACTATTGTGTTATGGATTTATGTGTATAGAGAAAATCAGAGAGAAAGCAAATTTAGGCAAGGTAATTTCCATTAAAAAAAAAATAGAAAAAGTAAATGGATTTCGAAAGTTAAAATGGAGTTTAGGTAAGTTAAATTCAAAATTTGAGCTAGGAATGATTGAGTTTTGTGAAAAATTAAGGGATGGGATTTTGTTTCAAGAGTTGGAAAAAGAATTTGTGTTGGATTAGGAGTTTGATGAAATTTACAAAAGGAAAAATGGTTTTTAATGGAAGGTTTGGATTTACTAAAGATTTGAAGAGAGAAGAAAGTGAAGAAGGTGATGGATTTAAGAGGATGTGATGTTGCATCTTCATTTTGCGTAAAATAACATTAAAAAATGGTGAGTATGATTCCATGTAAGTTTTCCGATGAGCTAATGGCCAGAAAATTATACTGGAACAATTGTTGCAATTAAATTAATGTTTAAAGATTTTTAAGTAATAAATCGAAATTTAGGGACCATAATTTATTATGGGGTTAAGTTTAGGGACAATAGTTATAATTTAGCCTCATAAAGCCTGCATAATTCAAAAGAATTATTGAGAAAGAAAACTTGAATTTTAGATGTACTCATCATCAATATATTATTATATTATTTTTAATATATATATATATATATATATATATATATATATATATATATATATATATATATATATATA
>CATKHJ010239185.1:0-12954 GCA_949750685.1 Vernicia montana
AACCCAATGTATTGGATTATCTATTGAGACATTTGGTCTATTGTTCATTAATTTAAAGATAGCATATTGAAATCCTTGCTCCTCTAAGAGCATTATTGATAATGTATCCTAAATGCTATCTAATGTGAAATGTATAAAATGTAAAGCAGAAATTCCCATTAGATGTGGGTATACATCAGTCATGTGCACATGGTAAAGAAGGCCCGACGGATAGGGATAGTGTATCCGCCCTAGCTAGGAAGGGGGTCCTAGCCGGAAAACCTGATCAGTTTTTCGCTTGATTGATTGTGATGAGTGTGCGAAACTTATAACCGACACTCGATCTATTTGTAAATAAGAACAAACCATTCTCGAATGCTTAATTTCTGCTAAAATAAAATAAAATAAGATAAATGAAAGTGAATTGAACTAAATTGTATATTATTTGGATTCATTCATAGTATTCTTTCGTAAATGAATCCCACTGTGAAATTATTAATTGTTCTTTGGATTCATTCATTATATCTTTTGTCAATGAATCCCATTGTGATAACATGATTATCTAATTGTTCATATCGCTTGTAGTGCCTTGAACTATTCTATTCGCTTATCTTATTTGGTATTTAGCCGGCATAACATATTGTCATTGTGTATTCACTGAGATTTTATATCTCACCCCATAGTTGTTTATTTTTTTTTTCAAATGCTATAGAAGTTGCGACAAGTTAAAACTCAAGCATCATCTCCTCGCTTGGAAATTATATTGTCCATGGATAGTTTTGTTATTTTGATTGTATCATAATGATAATGTATCTCCAATAGTCAAGTTTAGAGTTCCATGGTCATTTTGATAAAGAGACGTTTAGATTGTTATCTTGTATATTCATTTTGAGATGTAATATTGGATAAATTATCATATGTCATATTATGTGGATTATATTGTAAATCATTTTATGAATGATGGCATACATTAATAAATGAATGATTTGGATTGTCATAAGTAATGTGGTTGGGGTTCTGATCTGGGAATCGTATATGCATGTTTAGTTATAGTATTGGGTTCTATGAGTTTTCAGTAGCCTTACGTCTACTCATGCCTTAAGACTGTCGCGGCTCGAAAGTCGAGTCGTGACAGTAGTGATCGATGTTTGTTACTCTCCCACTCGCTGCAACTAATAAGGTTGCAAAGAGACATTGTAAAGAAACAATGCGAAGGATGAAGTAAACCTTCTTCTTCATGGCTTTAGAGAAATTAATGGCAAATCTATGGTATTAAGAGACGCCCAGTTATTCAGTTTTAAAGACTTATAAATATGTGAATACACAAACTCAAAGGTTGATTTGTTTGTATTTTTTTTTTAAAAAAATCATATTCTACTGCAAAAAAAAAAAAAAAAAAAAAAAAAAAAAAAAAAAAAAAAACTTCTATAGAGACACTGCAAGAAATATTAGGATTGACAATACACATTTTACTCTAAAAATATAAAAATTGTTACTATAAATTTATAGCAATAAAAATAAATTGTTATATCATACTAATAAAAAATTGAAGGTGTGAGTTTTTTGCAATAAAATTAATTTGTTACCAAAAGAATTATCAATAGCAATAATATTTTTTATAAAAAATTTATATAATTTAAAATATTGTCTAATATACAAAAAATTTAGTGTACAAATTTTCAAGTCTCACTAAAAAATAATCTCTCTCCTCCAATACTCAAAAAGAAAAAACAACCTATAAAAAAAGATATATATATATATATATATTTTTTATATTGGAGCATGTCAGCAGTAATTTTTCATATGCATGCATATTGTTACTATTATATATTAGCTTTTAGTAGTAAAAAGATTTTGTTGTTAAAAATTTTCCTGATAATTATACTATTTGTTACAATGAGAATATAATATATATTGTTTTATTCTTAAATATATGTTTTTGAATTATAGAAAATAAATTGCATTTTTTTTTTATCAATAAAGAGTAAAATATAATATGTTTCTTTTCATGATCAAGTACAATCATTAAAAAAGAAGAGGAATATAATTATGAAAATATTGTATTTATCACAGGACCGGCTTAACAATTTTTTTTTTTTTTTTCTTTTTGAGATGCAAAATTACTAATTAAATTTTTATAATCAAGTTTATACTGTTTCGATTTTACTTTGATACTCTAAATTCCTATGTCACAATCCTGCATAAAAATAATAAAAGGTAAGTATTATTACAATTTCAACCAAAAAAAAATAAAACAAATGATTTATAGATGATAAAACAAAATATCAAAAATTATATAAAATTATGTTACCTTCTTCCTATCACTTGTGAGAAGCCCCTTTTGAATCAAAATTGCAATTAAATTTAATGAGTGTTGATATTTAAAAAAAAAAAAAAAAAAAGTGAATGCTTGTTGAGGTTTTGTATAAAAAATCAATATTTTCAAATCTGACCCGGTCTTAAAACCAGTGAAAACAGAGATTCAATGATCAGAGATTTAATTGGAGTCGAATCAGAATTTTAAATAATATTATATATTATATATTTATAGATTTTTTTTAAGTGAATCACTTTATAGAGTTGAATTTTTAATAATTTTTACGAAATTTATAAATTTATGAATGATTTTCAAAGAGTTTATTTTAAATTTTTTTTATAGACATTAATAGATATTAAAAAGTACGAATCTACAATATATATTTAAAAAAAAAAGACTTGAACTTTGGTATTATTTCAGGAATAAGTAATACCAAAAGTCAATAAATTTTACATTTATTTTAAATTAGGTGATTAAAAATTGATTTGATACAAATGAATTACTAAATTTTAATTTTTATTAATTTTGAACTTTTCATCAATAAATTCATTGAAATAATGATATAATATTTCAGGAGAGTAATTTTAATTCTAATAAACATATGTAAAGTCTATACAAATAAAAATCATAATTTTCCGACAGACATATCAACAATGTACTATTACCCAAATCAAATGGATGAAGAAATTGAGTTTTTGTGTATATGTAAATGTTATATATGTTGGTTAAAATGTCTAATTGAATAGTTATGTCATCATTTTAATAGGTTTATCATTAGAAAATTCAAAATAATATTTTATTACAATAAAAATAAAAATTTTAATAATTTATTTATATCAAATTAATTTTTAATGATCAAATTAAAAATAAATGTAAAATTTAATCACTTTGATGTCATTTATCCTAAATTTCAGCCGAAATTAAATTATTAAAAAAAAAAAGGTGGTTGTATGATCAGAAAGATAAATATGCAGCCCATGTTTATTCTTGATACGGGTCTTGCCTGGTTCTTGGCTTCGAAGACCAGAGCAAACCGTATCAACAATCCATTAATTAGAGTTGCATAGAATAAAAAAATTATAATTTTCATTTATATCCAACACTTCAAACATAGATTTACAAATAAATTCCTTAAAAGTTTATGAAATTAACTTGTATCAACAATCCATTAATTAGAGTTGCATAATTTGTTGTACTATAATTAAGCAAGAAATTGATTAAGCATAGTATCCTAGTTTTTTAAATTAATTGTATAGAATTCAGAGTCTAATGTCCTAACTATTTACTAGGAATTAAGATTTTAAAAAAGGAAAATGCTATATGATGTAAGTTGTGTTAAAAAAAAATTTGATGCAAATTAATATAATTTGAACACATCATACACTAATAAATAAATAAATAAATAATTGTCCTTATTTTATATTATAAGTTGTGTTAAAAAATTATATAATTGCTCTTATTGTGTCATTTAGAGTTATTAATATTTATTATATGATATGACTATTTATGGAATTAATTTAATAGTCAAGTCGTTCTCTTAGGCATACTAATCACATATTATTATCCCTCATTTCATTTTTCCCATCTTAAATTCTTTAAGGCTATTTATTAAATTGATATGAAATAATTCATTTTATTTTTTAAAAAGTTATTTTTATTTATTAAAAATTAACTAATAATATTATAATTTTAGAAATTTAAGATATAAAATTATAAAAATATTTGTGTATTATTTGTCTGAGTTAAGTTTAATTATATTAATGTAAAATCAAATTTAAAATAATATGATTTTTTATTTATTTTAAAATTATTTATTTATATTATTAATAAATTAAATTTTATAAATTATCTCATTCTAAAAAGAATAATTAAATAAAATAAATTTTATTTAAATTAAATTTTCACAAAATATTATTTTCAAACAAAAAGTTAAGTTTGAACCCCTCAAACACGGAAGAGAAATAAATATGATAATGACTTACTATACACCAAGTCTCTAAAGCCAAGCTGAAATTAATGCAGTCACTACTCACTAGTTATATTCACCTTCTTCTCTTCTTCTTGTCCACAAATATATACTGTCAATCACAATTAGCTTCATGGAAAATATTTTTCCAAAATATAATTTATGGATCCAGACAATACCATAAGGGGACCATTTTTTTTTAATTTTCTTTGAAGAATTTTCCTTGGTATATTTAATTTTCTTTAATTGAATATCAAATTAATATTCTTGACCATTTCTTTTTCTTCCTCCTCCCGCTATGACGTGGAACCAAATTAACAATTTAGCCCTAAAACTGAAATTCAGCTTTTTCTACTAACATCTCTATAAATACATATATGCGAGTAGGACTGTTCAAAAATTAACCAAACTATCAAATCAATTCAATTCAATTTTATTTAAACCAAAAAATTTTATTCCTTCTATTATGTTAGGACGCCTTCTACTAACTTTCTTTTTTTTTAATTATATTTATATTCTACTAAAATTTTTTCATCTTAAAAAATAATATACTAAAAATATTTAATAATTGATTTAAAAAATGATAATTTTTTATTCAATAAACTCAATTTAAAAAAAAATTATTTATATATGCCAATAATTTAATTTTGAATGTGACCTAAATTTTTTCCATTATAATATAATATATCTATTATATTTATTCATATTTTCCATTTTTTTTTCTTTTAATTATGTTTACATTCTACTAAATTTTTCTCATTCAAAATAATAATAATAATAATATACTAAAAATGTTTAACAATTAAAATAAAGAGTGATAATTTTTTATCCAACAAACTCAAAGGTCATTTGTTTTTGTCATGACTCAAATCTGAAGGCACGTGACCGGCACTAAGGAAGAGAAAGCATAAGACTTCTGGAACCCGTAATAAGTTTGACTACACGCTAAACGACAAAACAACCATGTGACAGCTGTAACCATCACAAAACTAGGGCTTTGGGCTCACTTATTAAGCAGAACCTGCCAAACATCACATCAATGCCACTCAGGATTGTCATTTCAATCATACCAATCATCACCATAAGGTTCAAGCTTAACAGAACAATTCAACGATCAATAAAACAAGATAATATATAACAAAAATAACCATGCGGAGTGCTAGAGTTTTATAATACAAAACAATATTGATGAAGCTAATTCTAGTCGAAGTGGAATAGTTCCACCTTAGTTGAACTTGATTGCAAGCTGATGCGACCTGTAAGAAGAAATAAGAGTCAAGTGGGCTAGGCGGGGTGCCTAGCAATGCCACTCTGATGATCAAGTTAGATGATTGATTCAATTGAGAAGATTAATGACAAAAGTATTTGCACTTGTTTGTGTATACGTGGAAGTATGTACCTTAGAGATTTGATTTCTTAAGGTATTTATAGAGTATAAGTCCTTACATGAATTAAATGTCGATTTTCTTGACCAGTTTGGATTTGGAATGGCATTTGGCATGTTTTTAGCTTCCTATATGGAAACGAACTTCGTTCCATGGTGGCTTGATTTTTACCTTTACTAGGCTTTTAAATATATTGGATTGGGCCGGGTCCAACTTACTTTACAATCCAAGTCGGTATATTTTGTATCTTATCAGTGCCCCATTGTTTTAGCGAAGTCAGCAATTTTTTGTGTACTTCGATAGAAACAGTTCGGTTTTTAATTTCTGAACAATCTAGTTCTTTTTGCTTTAGCACATTGTTTACTTCGATTTTGAGGCTTTGACTTTCGCTTTAGAATTTCGAGAGTCTATTGACATATCTTTTCGCTCCTGCCTAAGATCCGGTTATTTAATGCTGAAGTACTTTTTTAGACACGTGGCACAATCCTAGCCTTGAAGTCCCAGGGTCGTGCTTTTATCTCTGCCGCCTATTTCATTTTTGAAATGATTAATTCAGTGCATTTTTTTTAGGGTTTTGTTTCTTTTAAAAACCCTTTCTTCTTCATTTTTGCACACCTTTTGCATTCTCATTTTTCTCCAGAGCTTTTTTTTCTTCTTTTTGCTTTCTTAATTTTTCCTCTGTTTTCACTTCTTCTTATTTTCTTCCTTCATTATACTGCAATGGCTCCAAAGAAAGACGAGAATTCTTACCAAAGCATCAAGGCCGATTTGGAGAATGCTTGGGGAGATATCCCCTCTATTCTGAAGACGAAAGATTTAAGTGGTTTTGTTGAAAATCTGGAAGATCAAGAGAGGTTTGCTGTGGATTTCTCGAAATTGGATGCCAGAATTTTTATCAATTCGAACATCCCCAACACTGTTGAGATGACTAAGGACAACGATCACATCATCTTCTTCTATCATCAAATCGAGGCCGGTTTGCGATTTCCACCATCTCCCTTTTTGGTGGAATGTTTCAATTACTTCTGTATCAATCCAATGATGCTATCACCGAATTCGATTCAGAACATTCATCAATTCGAGGTGATTTGCAAAGCCTTGGGTCTTCGCCCTATTGCAAGGATGTTTCAATGCTTTTTCAAATTCATTCACTCCGGCGACAGGCGAGTGTGGTGCACTAGTGCAAAGCCTGGGCACAATTTATTTGTTAACAAACCAAATAAGGTGAATAATTGGCACACCAAGTTCGCCACGGTGGTTATTAAAGAGGAGTTCCGAGGTAATGAGGGCTTCGACTTTCGTGGATCTCTTCAAGTTCCCGCTGTTTATGGTCTTCCTGACATTCCCATGAACCTTTTGCCCGACGAAATCTTCGCAATGGAGACCCTTATAAAAGATGACTGCTCCTATGATATGGGGAAGCTCGACTTCTCTTCTTGCATCAAGGACGCCCGAGGTAAGACTATGCATCTCGTCATTAAAGATATTAGGGGTGAGTTTTCACCTCTTTCTATCTTTGATTTTATTTAATCAGTTTATTTGTTGTTGGTTTTTCCTCTTTGTTTTTACAGTCTGGCTCACCAACAAAGAGAATGCCTGTAAAAAGATTCATGAGTTATCAAAAACCCTAGGCCTCACTCCTGCACCTTTCAACGAAGCTGCTTTCCTCCCCATTCTGGTGGAGCGAACTGGCGAGCTTCGAACTACCAATGTTTCTGACTGGGGTGATGAATCATCTGCTGGTGAGAAACGAAAGGCCTCCTCTTCTCCAGTCCAGCCTACTCCCAAAAAGAAGAGAAGGTTAGTGAGGGCAGCTGCTGGTAGCTCTTCTCAATCTAAGGCCCTTGTACCAGCTGCTGTAGTTATAAAGTCAGTGGTTAAGTCTTCCTCCACTTCGAGAGCAGTAGGCAAGGTGGCCTCCACTACCACAATTACTTTAGCCATTGCAACTACACCACATCAAGTTCCTCCTATTGCTATCTCTAGCGATGGCGAGGACGTGCTCCCAGTCTTTGATTTTGTCCGCAAATCCATAGGTGATTCTTCATCCTCCTCTGAGCGGACTACTTCTGACCCTTTCAGAGACCGACTCTATAATAGTGACATTTTTGATGTTATAGTTGATCGGATCTGTGAAAAGGTTCCACCTCGTCAAATTGTTGATGAGGTCATGCAGATGGAGACTTCTCTTGCTGACGAACCTTCTATCCATGGTGTCCCAGAGCCTAATTTAGGTATGTTCTTTGTCTGCAATGAGTCTGCTCAGATATTCTGCTGTGATGATCTCTTCAATTTAGCAGGTTTTTCATGTTTCTCTTTATCTTTTATTTACATGTTGTCTTTTTGCTTGGTGCTAATTTTCTGTCTACCTTTTTTCAGCAATTAAGAGTTCAGAGAAAGCAACTTCATCAACTCCTACAGTCTTTCTTCCACAAAATGTCTCCTTGGATGACTTTATGGATGAAATGGACCGAACTGATGACTTCATTCCTTCTTCTGCACTTCCTATCTCTGACCCTGACTTACTTTTTCAAGCTAGGGTAAATGATATGATGCTGGCCCTAGCTATCATTAGGGAGGGAGAGAGAGAAGGGGAGGCGGCAAGAGATCCTGTAGTGGATGAAGTCCCTAATGCAGTTGAAACTGGAGCTGCCTCAAGACCCGAGACTGATGAGGTGGAAGTGAGGGAGCCAATGCCTCAAACCGAGCTCGTTCCTTTACCCCCTCAGGGCGAGATCTTAAAAAAAGGGACTTCGTCTGCCACCGGTCTTGCAATGGACGAAGTTTCCCTTGTTATGGAGTATGCTTTCCCCGAGCAGCTGCTGCTAGACTCTAAATCAACTCTTGACGAGGTATATATATTTTTATCCATTTATTGTGCCTTTCTTACTACTTCCTTCTCATCTCTATTTTATTTTTATCTTTCAGTTGTCGATGTTGAATAAGAAGGTTGGAGAGAAGTTGACTGAATTCACCCGCTATCATTCTGTAATGCGAAGGAAGTTTTCTTTTAATCAAGATATTATTCATAAACAAAATGCGGCGATTTCATCTCTTCAACTTTCTTATCAAGAGATGACCAAGAAGCTGAATTCGGAAGTTGCCTCTCTATAGGCTGCTTTGGAGAAGGAGAAGAAGAATCAAACCGAGTTGGAAAATTTACGAGTCGAGGTGAAGAACTTGACTAGGGAGAGAGACCATTACAAGGGTCTCTTTACCCAGAAATATGAGGAATTGGAACGACTATCTGTTAATTTAAGAGCTCAATTATCAGATTTTAAGGCTGAGGTGAAGAGCAAGGATTCTGATCTTCTGGATCGTCAGAAGGTGATAGAAGAGTTTCGATCTGAGGTTGAGAAATTGCAAGCTGAGATTTTTAACCTCAGGGAACAAGTCAAGGACTATCCTGATTTGATGAAGAACTTTGAAGTTGCGGAGAAGCAGATTGCCGATCTTAAGGATAAGCTTAATAGCTCTGAATGCCTTCGCAAAAAGGCTGAAGACCAGAAAGCTTCTGTCATCCAAGAATTCTTGGTTTCTTCTGATTATAAGCATCGGTTAGCCTTGGACTCTGCTGCAAGGGCAATCACTTGTTATAATATGGCCATCGATGCTTGCTCTGCTAAGTTCCTTGAGGTTCTAGCTCATGTACCGAAGTGTATGTTTGTTTCGACCAGCTCGACTTCGTCTCCTGTTTCCTCGAGTTCGATTCGTCCTGCTTCTGCTTCAACTCCTCTAGCTGTTTTAACTTCTCAAGAGCATCCTCCTGCTTTATGATACATTTTTTTTAAAATATATATATGTACATCTTGTATTACAGTAATTCATTAATACAATTCCATTTTTCTTTCACTATTCTATACATTTATACTTAGCATACTCAGTTTCTTTTTACTACTTTAGTTGACTTCGACCTCGTGCCACTATGTTTTACTTGTTTCCTTGATAGCAACTACTTTGCCAAGTTTATTGTTCTCTTTAATAGAGAATTACCTCGTGTTTGTTTATTGGGTCTTTAATAGCCATTTCGTTATGCTACTTTATTTTTTAAAGTCACTTCGTGTTCTTTGACTTCGTTGATGTTTACGTACTTTGGTTCTCTCAGCAGAGAACTATTTAGCTGATTTTTGCCTGGTTTTGTATAGGTGTCTTTTTACCTCGTAGTTTTCTACCTAGACTTTCCTAGGTCTTTTTTGCCTCGCAGTCTTTTGCCTAGCCTTTCCTAGGTATTTCACTCTCTCAACAGAGAGCTGCCTTGCGGACTTTCGCCTAGCCTTTCCTAGGTCTTTTTTGTCTCGCGGTCTTTCGCCTAGCCTTTCCTAAGTCTTTTACTCTCTCAACAGAGAGCTGCCTTGCGGACTTTTGCCTAACCTTTCTTAGGTCTTTTTTGCCTCGCACTCTTTCTCCTAGCCTTTTCTAGATCTTTCACTCTCTCAACAGAGAACTGCCTTGCGGACTTTCGCCTAGCCTCTCCTAGGTCTTTTTTGCCTTCCGGTCTTTGGCCTAGCCTTTCCTAGGTCTTTCACTCTCTCAACAGAGAGCTGCCTTGCGGACTTTCGCCTAGCCTCTCCTAGGTCTTTTTTGCCTCGCGGTCTTTCGCCTAGCCTTTCCTAGGTCTTTTGCTCTCTCAACAGAGAGTTTACCTATATATATATATATATATTGGATGAAAAGAATAGGTTTATTGATAGAACTTCTTAAGATGCTGAATATTCCAAGTATGTGGAACTTCGACATCTTGTATTGTTACAAGTTTGTAGGTAGCTGGTCCTATCACTTTTTTAACTTTAAAGGGTCCTTCCCATTTAGGTGCGAGCTTGCCTATTCCTTCTCTTTTGCCTGTAGCTTCTAAATTTCTCATGACTAACTCCCCTTCTTTGAATCTTCTAGTTTTTACTTTCTGATTGAAGTAACTTGCAGCTAGTTGCTTGTAAGCGGCCATCCTGATGCTTGCCTTTTCTCGGAGTTCTTCTAGGAGATCTAGATCCAGTCTTCTTGCTTCATTATTATCTTCATAATTCGTGAAATGGACTCTTCCGCTGGGTAAATCGAGGTCGACCAGAATAACAACCTCACTGCCATATGTTAGACAGAAAGGAGTTTTGCCGGTGGGCTGTCTTGGGGTAGTTCGATATGCCCATAGGACATGATGAAGTTCGTCTACCTAACTTCTCCCATATGAGTCTAGCCTTCTTTTTAATCCCTGAAGGATTGTTAGATCGGTCACTTCAGTCTGTCCGTTTGACTGATGATGAGCTACCGAAGAGAAGTGTTGCCTTATATTAAGTCCAGAGCAGAAAGCCCTTACTTTAGCATTGTCGAACTGCCTGCCATTGTCATTGACGAGCTGATATGGTACTCCGAACCTGCACACAATACTTTTTCATGGAAAATTTATTACTTTTTCGGCTGTTATTATTGTGAGTGGCTTTGCTTCTACCCATTTTGTGAAATATTCAACTGCTACAAGAAGAAATTTTCTTTGTCCCGAAGCTGTTGGGAATGGTCCCATTATATCTATACCCCATTTTGCAAAAGGCCATAGGGAAGTGATTGGCATCTGTTCTGCTGCAAGGACATGTCTTCCTTGTTCAAACTTTTGGCAAGAGGGACATTTTCTAACGAAAGCGATGGCTTATTCTTTCATTATGGGCCAAAAATACCCTTGTCGAACTGCTTTGGCTGCTAACATTTTTCCACCGATGTGCATTCCACAACACCCTTCATAAATTTTCCTTAAAACATATTCTGCCTCGCTTGGTTTTAGGCATCTTAGCCATGGGAGAGAGTATGCTCTTTTGTAAAGTACGTCATTATGAAGAGAGAAGTGGGAACTTCAGTGTTTTGTTTTCTTGGCTTCTTTAAGATCTTGTGGTAATTCTCCTTTTTCGAGGTATGCTTTAATTGGATCCAGCCATGTTGGTTCTTCATTAAGCTCCATTACCTCTTCTCCTTCTTAGATACTCTGATGTCCCAAAGTTCCTATAAAGATATTATGTGGCAGTTCGATAGGGTGTGTTACTGCAAGTTTTGAGAGGCTATCTGCTTTGTTATTTTGGTTCCTTGGAATCTTGTGAATCTGCAGCTTGACTCCTCGGTCTACCATTTTTTGAATTACCTCTATGGTCTTCTCTAAATATTTGATCATGGAAGGCTCCTTGGCTTCGAACTCTTTTTTTATCTGCCCAACGACCAGCTGGGAATCACTGTAAACCTTCAGCGATGTCAAACGAAGATAGTCTGCGAACATTAGTCCTTGGATTATTGCTTCATATTCTGCGATATTGTTGGTTGCCTCGAATTCAAGTTTTAAGTCATATTCTATCATAAATCCTTGTTCGTTCTTTAAGACTATTCCGATGTCACTTCCTTCTTTACTACTAGCCCCATCAACAAATAGTTCCCAGTTTAATTTATCTTCACAGCTTGGTTCTTGCGGGTCTGGCCCCCTGGTATTTATCTCTGGTTTGGCATCTGTGACTTTGGTGCCAAAGGAATGTTTCAATAAAAAACCTGCAAGTGCTTGCGCTTTAATGGCTGATCTAGCTCGGTACTGTAACCCATGTTGACCCAATTCCACCGACCAACACAACATTCGCCCTGATGTCTCTGGTTTGTGAAGTGTTTTTTGTAGAGGTTGGTCTGTCACTACTATGCCCTGGTGTGCTTGTAAATAAACTTTGAATTTTCTAGCAGATAAAACCAAGGCATAAGCTATTTTTTCTATGGGTGAGTAATTCAGTTCGGCTCCGTGTAGAACTTTGCTGAAGTAATATATTGATCTCTGCACCGATCCCTCTTCTTTGACTAGTACCAAGCTGATGGCTTGTTCCGAAGCAGATAAATAGATGAGCACTTCTCCAGGTAAGGGTCGCTTAGCACTTGTTCTGAGCTGAGAAATGTTTTTAGTTGATGAAAGGCATATTGGCAATCTTCAGTCCATTCAAAAGTAGCTGCCTTTCGTAATTTTTTGAAGAAGGGGAGGTATTTTTCAGCTGATTTAGACAAAAACCGACTTAGAGCAACAATTCTTCCTGTTAACTTCTATACTTCTTTGATATTACGGGGTGCTGCCATTTCTAGTATTGCTTTTACTTTATCTAGATTCGATTCAATTCCCTTTTCACTCACCATATATCCTAGAAATTTACCTCATTGTATAAAAAAGGTGATAACTCTATTTTCTTAAAGTTATTTTACCTGTTTAAACTCAAATTTTGGTCCAGTTCTTGAGAATTTAATAATATTATTACTTATTTTGAAGAATAAATAATTCTAACAATTTATAAATAAATTATAAAATATTT
>CATKHJ010239201.1:0-15714 GCA_949750685.1 Vernicia montana
TTTGTTAAAAAAATTAAAAATTTTGTTAAAAATATATATATTTATTTTTAATTTATTTCAGTTCAATCAAATATATATATATATATATATATATATATATATATATATATATATATATATATATATATATATATACACACACACACACGTGTATAATCCTTTTAATAATAATTAAATACTTTAATCACTATTTTGCTCAAAATTAAAATCAATATAGATATGTTATTAACAAAAAAAAGTAAAAAATAAATGATTTAACAAAAAATAATAAATAAATGATAAAAATAATAAATTAATCCTTTAATTTTATTATTGGCAATAATTAAAATTAAATCTTTGGCGATTGCGGTTCACGCGAATATTTTTATCAGTCGTAGGATTTTGATGTTTTAAAGGGTAAATTTTGTAACTTATTTAAAAAAAAAAAAAAAAAAAAAGAAAGAAAAGAAGAAAAAGTTAATTTGTTGTTAATTATTATGAACAGTAAAATTGAAGTAACAATTTGTCACTTTGCCATTAATTTTCTAACTTCAAATCTAATAGTTCCGAAGTCAAACTGAATGTGTTGCAAAAGTTGATCATCACCATCTCTTTGATTGACCTCTCCTCCTCTTCCTCATCGCCATTTTTCTTTTACTTGCTCCAAGTATCTCACACTCATCCATCTCCATGTCCTCAACTACACCGTTGAAGTCGCCGCCGGTGGCGAAGAAGACGGCGTATATTATGGAGTTGTTCGACGATGTTAGAGTCGACCACCACTACTGGCTCCGCGATGACTCTCGCTCCGATTCTGAGATCCTTTCGCACCTCGAAGCTGAAAATGCCTACACCGAGTCTGTTATGTCTGGTATAATATTTAATTTCCCGGCAAATTATAACTTCAAATTTTCAATTCAAAGTCACATTCTATTCTATGCATAAATGTTGTTTGATGAAATAATTCACAGAACTGGCTTTCACTTTGAAGAAATTATACTGTACATTCTTATCATATGTATTTGAAATAATTGTATAAACTTGTTTGATCCATGTCTTGTAATTAGGAACCAAGCAATTTGAGGAGCAGCTTTTTGCCGAAATAAGAGGTCGAATCAAGGAGGATGATATATCTGTACCCAAAAGAAAAGGACCTTATTACTACTATACACGGACTTTAGAGGATAAAGAGTATGTTCAGCATTGTAGGCGTTATATACTCAATAATGAAATCCCACCTTTAGTCCATGATGTAATGCCAACTGGGCATAATGATCCTCCTGAGCATGTTTTATTGGATGAGAATGTTAAGGCACAAGGCCATGAATATTACTCCATTGATGATTTAAAGGTTATATTAGCTGCTTAGATTCAAGCTTTCTGATTTCTGATTTGTTAATTTATTTTTAAATATTTGACAGAATTTCCAATCTTTTTTTCAGGCTAGCCCAAATCATAAACTGATTGCATATGCAGAAGACACCAAGGGAGATGAAATTGATACTCTTTATGTTATTGATGCGGAGACTCAAGCTCTCGTGGAGCAGCCTCTGACCAGTGTAACTTCATTTTTTGAGTGGGCTGGCAATGATTTTTTGGTTTACATTACAATGGATGAGATACATCGGGCTGATAAGGTATTGCCATTCTGTTTCGAGTCTCATACATTTAGGATTGATTGCTTCTATTTCGAGTCTTCTACATTTAGGATTGATTGCTTAACTACTACATTCTATTACAATGGATGAGATACATCGGGCTGATAAGGTATTGCCATTCTATTTCGAGTCTACTACATTTAGGATTGATTGTTTCTCAATTCGAAAGAGAAGCACGTTCTTTTCACCTCTCTCATGTAATTGGTTCCTATGCTCACCTCCTTCCTGTGTTGAAGGATACTGACTATTGCTACAGCTGTGTTACATGACTTCCTGAGAGATTGGATTCCTTCATGCATAAAATTTTCTTAGCTGTGGTGGCTCTTTTCTTGCTGCACATCTCTTTCTTTCCTACTACATGCAAGTCATGTCTCCAGAGAAAAATATTAAAAAATATTCTTTAGTGTCAAGATTGTTTCCTATTTTGATTTTAGCTTGTTGCTCTTTTGGTATGCTTTTCATTCCAATGACCCCAAATGACATCTCTTTGGTTTCAGCCTTCGCATAAAATGAAAATCTGTTAGAAAATCTTGCTTTCAGCTTCCTTTGTTAAATGAAGCTTAATTAACCTTATATTGCTGGTTGTATTGAGATTAAGGTGGCTTGGTTTGGTTTCCTAGGTGTGGTTACACAAGTTGGGAACAGATCAATCAAGTGACTCTTGCCTTTATCATGAGAAGGATGATAAATTTTGTTTGGAACTTCATGCTTCAGAGAGTGAAAAGTATATATTTATAACATCTGACAGCCGAAATACAAGGTTTACCTTATATATCAATGTTTCCACACCTGAAGATGGTGCTAAGGTTTTGACACCTCGAGTAGAAGGGACTGATACATCAGTCAGTCATCGTGGAAATCATTTCTTTATTCGGAGAAGAACTGATGAACTTTTCAATACAGAGCTACTAGCCTGTCCTGTGGATGACATTTCTGCGACTACAGTTCTTATTCCTCATAATGAAAGGTAATATTGACTTCCTTATAATATTCAGATTTTCCTTTTTGTTTGGATAAAATAAAACTTCATGTTGAAGCCGTGATGGGCCAAGCTGCATAAGGCCATTTTTTGTTGTTTGTTGGTGTTCTGTGCAACATGGCTTTCTTGCAAATAGTTTCCTAGGCACTTGCATATTCATTTCTAAACATAACCACTGAAGTTACATATTAGTTGTCACTGGCTCTCATTATGCTTATCAATCTTTGGATGTTCTCCAGTATAAACATTTGGGATGTGCAACTCTTTGCTGACCATCTAGTTGTATATGAGCGTGAAAATGGTCTGCCCAAAATAACAGTATATTGCCTTCCAGCTGTTGACGAGCCACTTACAGGCCTTGAAGGTGGTAAGGTTGTTGAATTCATTGACCCTGTATACAGTGTGGATGGAGAAGAATCTCAATTTTCTTCCAGCATTATGAGGTTTAAATATAGCTCATTGAGAACACCTCACTCTGTGTATGATTACGATATGAATACAAGCACTTCTGTTCTGAAGAAGATTGAAACAGTAAGTTACGAACGACTGCTTTCCACATATTATCATCCTTTTGATTTTGGAATTACATGAATGTGACTTGAGGTGTAGCTCTATTACCTGATCTCTTGCATGAGGCCATTTTTGTGTTTTTGTTATTGTCTATGGGCTTTTTTATATTATCATGCGTGATAAACTTAATTAGTTTTCTCCCTTATTTTATTCTACTTAGAAATTTCTACTTTTTATGTAGTTTAGAAATTTCTAATTTTATGTATTTCATTGTGTGGACTGTGGACTATACTTGTAAGAAAAAACGCTTATCATATTTTACAATAACTTGTTTGTTTAGAACTACAAATTTTAGTTTTTGGTGTGTAAAGAAAATTTTGAATAATGTTGTTAGGATATTTGTTCGTGGTTTTCTATAAGTCTGCTTTAGCACCTACATTGTGCATGCACTCTTGTATGTAATATACTTGTCTTTGTGATCTCAATATAGCTCAAGTGTTTAATGAGCTCAGAATTTTAACATCTTTGCCAAGATTTTTTTTTTCTGCGTAGAAAAGTGCATTGAAGTTTTGGGACTGAAGTGGGTGCAAACCCATGTACATCTATATTAAGAAAAATAATTTGAGAATAGAGGATATCTCCTATGGTACAGCAATGAAAGAATGAAGGGAGAATCATATGCAAATGCACACCAAATAATCTATTAATCTGTGTATTCACAGATTAATAGACCAAAAATGCAAAAGGAAAAAACTTAAAGATAAAAGGCCATCTATCTTTGTACTACTTCAATCAAAATATTGAAATTAGATATAACATTTCGGATCATCATCATTCAATCCTGTAATAGTTCAAACCAAGGTACTGCTGTTAGCACAGCATGATGCCACTAGTAGCGCTAATATGAACTGTGTTAATTTGCCAGTATGTTGGTAAGATGTATTTGGTTTGCATATTTGTTATTGATGCATCTTCTCTCTAACATTTTTTTTAAAGTTCATTATTTGTCCATTATTAAAATTATAATGGAAATTGTTATCCGATTGTCACATTCAGTATTTCTGTTTGCTATTTTATTCAGGTCTTGGGAGGCTTTGATTCATCTAATTATGTTACTGAAAGGAAATGGGCCACAGCTTCAGATGGCATCCAGATTCCAATATCAATTGTTTATAAGAAGGATCTTGTGAAGCTTGATGGGTCTCATCCGTTACTTCTTTATGGCTATGGTTCTTATGGGGTAATATAGGAACTGATGGATTAATAGTTACGCCTTTGTGTAAAATGTAGTTTTTCTACTGGAAGTGGTATTTTCTTCATGTAGTATTTAGTTCAGAAGTAGAATCTTGGGCTGTACATATCATCTCATGTTTTTTGTACCTTTGTTATTATGATTTAGGAATAGTATGCAAGTCATAAGTTTTATATCTTTTGCTTTATCTATTGTTTCTTTATTATAGTTGAATATGCTGCTGGTAGTAGCATTCCCAGGTTCCATTTGATCACCTTTTAAGTTCATGTTCCATGATAAATTTTGCAGCTATTATTTGATAAAAAAAAAATTTAATTGTATGATAAGATGAATGCTTTCCATGATTTTATGCCCATCGGTGAAAGTAACAAATTTTCATATATTAGCATGCAGGCATTTCCTTTTCATTCTTGCATTACCAAGTTGAGTTTCTTCTCATTTCTTACTTGTATTTTAAAATTCCACTTGAACTTGCTTAATAGAATTTTATGTTATGAATAGATGGCTGAAGATCCTGAATTCAAGTCATCAAGGCTATCCTTATTAGATCGTGGCTTTATCTATGCAATAGCTCATGTCCGTGGAGGTGGTGAAATGGGAAGGCAGTGGTATGAGAATGGGAAGTTATTGAAGAAAAAAAATACTTTCACAGATTTTATTAATTGTGCAGAATATTTAATAGAACAGAAGTACTGTTCAAAGGAAAAACTGTGCATTGAAGGTAGAAGTGCTGGGGGATTGCTTATTGGTTCTGTTCTTAATATGAGACCTGATTTGTTCAAGGCTGCTGTTGGTGGAGTCCCCTTTCTGGATGTTTTGACTACTATGCTTGATCCAAGTATCCCTCTGACGACTGAAGAGTGGGAGGTATTCTTTTTTCATTGTTAATGATTTGGAAGCTTTTAGCTACATAAGAAAAGGCCATTTCCCATTTTCTGGTCTTGAGAGAGAGCATTGAGATAGTTGTTCCTCTAGTTTTTTTTGCATGAAGTGATTAATTTTGAGTTGTTCCTCTAGTTTTTTTTTTGCATGAAGTGATTACTTTTGAGACTTGCATATTGTGGATATTGAGACCTGGATTTCTAGTATTTCTCTTTAAGAATTTGAATGTTGGTTTTGCTACATTGAACGGCACCTGCATTCTATTTGATGGATCATTTATATCATAGTTTTTCATGTTTTGGCTTATATTGGAGCGTGATATGGCATGTGCTGCCATATTTTGGTTGGCATGGTTATTTCTTGTTATAAGATAGTCTGTGACGTATTAACTATTTCCTTATAGTCTGTGACGTATTAACTATTTCCTTTACTATCGTTCTTATTCCCAGGGTTTTTAACAATGCCTTGTCTGTTATCACCCTTAACCAGTTTAGGACTTATGACTCTTGGCAGCAGCGTAGGGCCTGCTGCTGTTTCATTCCAGGTCTTAGTATGGTTGCTGATCCCTTTTTGTTGCTGCAGGAATGGGGAGACCCTCGGGAGGAGGAGTACTACCACTACATCAAGTCATATTCCCCTGTTGACAATGTGAGCAGCACAAAGTCCTGAATTGTTTCCTTGTCTTTTTAACCAGTATCTGACTAGCCATCAAGTTAGAATAGCCCATGTTTAATTCTGTCATCATGATAATAAATTATCATATTCTGAGATACTCTCATTTTCATTTTCTAATTTTTCTGTGACACAACCTTGTCTTGCACAGGTTAAGCCTCAGAATTATCCCAACATCCTTGTTATGACTGGATTACACGGTGAGTACTTTGTTATGTTGCGCATATGAAATTTTCTAGCATATGTAGATAACTGGGGAGAGGGAAAGCTTAATGCTAACTGGTGATGCTACTTTAAAAACTGCATTTCCCATTTATAGTATCTTCAATCATTGAATTCTGACTTGAATGTTTTAACATGTTTGAGTCAGTTCATGAGTGAAGGCCAATTATGTAATGGTGGATGCAAAAATTTTAATTAGTGGGGGCAATTAAACATTCTACATACACAAACAGGGATAAAAAGGTCATAAATAGCATTATCTTTAATTAAAAAAAATGATTACAATTAATCATAGTTTAATTGTGAGCGAGAGTACTCAACTCAACTAATACTTGATCTCAAAATTAATTGAGATTGACTATATGGATTTTTTGTTTTCACTCTAAACGATTTTGGGCGACGTCTTCTGATAATTATAATGCCTCTAAATCATACTGTATTCCTCTTCTCCAAGTTAGTTTAAGTCTATCCCTTCCTTTCTTCTTCTCCTCTATCATGATGTGCTCAACCTTTCTAACCGAAGCCTTCCTAGATCTCCACTTCACGTACTCAGACCATCTTAATCTTCATTCTCTCATCTTGTCCTCCATCGATGCGACTCCCACTTTATGAGTCATTGGGTAGGAGAGATATTTTAGAAAAGTCATGAGTAAATTTTAGGATTTCACAATGGGCTTAAAGAAATATAAGTCTAACTAAAAGCAATAAAGAATGCATGGACCAAATTTTTAATGTGTCAATTTTGTTTCATTTTTATATTAATACGATAAGTGCAGCCCAACCCAAACTAAATTAATGGCAAAAATTTAGCCTAAATCAATATAAGGTCGGAGAGCAATTCAAAGTATGAAGTGAGGCAAATCCATAATTTTCGTGGGGGCAAAGGTCAAAGAAAGTTCTTTCACAAGGGATTTAAAAGGGCCAAAAGGGATGGAGCATAGTTACCAGGTTCGGAGTTCGATCCGAGTCGTGGATCAAATTCGAGTACGGGGTTCGACACTTTGATGGTAAGGGATACAGAGGGGATATACTTTGTTGTATTTTTGGACTCTACATGAGCTTCTCAACTTGCTTGGGCTTCTTCATCATCTTGGAGTGTTGGGCTTCATCATTATCAAAATGGGCTTCATGTATCTTCATTTGGGCTTGTTGGAGTCACCTTTCACTAAAATGTACAAACTTACTGAGTCTGACTCGACTGTTGTCGTGTTGCCTCTGTTTCACGTTCATGGTTTACTCGCCTGATTATTGAGCTCACTCGTGTATGGAGCTGCCGTGGCTCTTCCAGTGGATTTCAGCTGGCATGTGCGCCGAACTCTGGTGACGTTTCGTGGCGAGCTCTTGGCTTTGGACTGGACTCACCGGTGGCTAGGCTAGAAGATGGTGGTGGCAGTGATGCTCGAAGGACGCTGGAGGTGGGGTTTTCTAGTGGACAGCTCCTCTCTCTCTCACCCCTTCCCGTTTATGTTTATCTCTCTTACCTTATTATCATTATCATTATTAGAAGCTGGTGTGGCTTTATTACATTTAAAAATGTTGATTTGGCATGCCACGTCAGCTTGCCGTTAGAGGTTCTAACAGAAGTTGGGCATAAGGACTTTAAAGTGACCGTTAGTGAAAGTTCGAGAATTTTTAAGTAACGCTTTGAAGTTGAAGGACTATAATGTGCGTTGGTTAATAATTCGAGCACCATGAGTGAAATTTACCTATGATGCACATGTTAATTGCTGGACCCACCTGCAGCCACACAAATGCATAAGCATGGTATCACACTTATGTGATAGTATAAAAAGATGAAAAATGTTGATTTGGCATGCCAAGTCAGCTTGCTGTTAGAGGTTCTAACGGAAGTTGGCTATAAGGACTTTAAAATGACCGTTGGTGAAAGTTTGAGAATTTTTAAGTAACGGTGTGAAGTTGGAGGACTATAATGTGCGTTAGTTAATAGTTTGAGGATCATGGGTGAAATTTACCCATGATGCACATGTTAATTGCTGGACCCACCTACAGCCACACAAATGCATAAGCATGGTATCACACTTATGTGATAGTATAAAAAGACGAAAGAGCGACTTACAGGTAGCATATGCTACTTTCTACTTTGACTATTTGTTAGCATAGTTTGCTTAACCAAACAATGATAAATTTGACGAACGTAAAGTCAATTGGTGGAGAATTTCATTTGCCACACCCTCTTTCAAAAGAGTGCAATCAACTGCTAAGTTTAAAAACTTAGTTTATCTATTTCTCATAGAAGCATGGTCAATGGGAGCCCATGCATCTATCTAACTTCTGACAGTTAGACTGGCTATATTGCTCTTATTTTAAGAGCTTGTTTGATTGGTAATCTGTTCTTATTACACATAATAATGAATTAATAAATGGAATTGCCAAATTATCTTAATAAATCTACTAAATAATTAACTAGTCAGAACAGTGTTTTCTAAATTTCAGGGTTTATCTATAAAATAGGAAGGCATAACTATTTTGGGACCTGCAGCGTCTTACCTCAATGGTAAGGCCAACACTTGGTAGGTTGCATAACTATATTTTTGTCTACTCATTCGTGCAGCTATTTTTTAGATTATGTCTTTTATTGTTCTGTTTTAGTCACCACCATTTTGAGGGTGAGCTCTTGGCCCTCGGTGCAATTATAAGGTTGCTTTATTGTGACCTGGAGGTCACGGGCTTAAACCACGGAAACGTCTTCTTTGCAATGCAAGGGTAAGGAAGGTTACATGCATCTAACCCTCATTCGAGCTTGCAATATTGCAAATACCTGACTTTTTTTTTAAAATATACAGTTAAATTACATTACATTACAATGGTCAAATATTTATTCAGAGGTTTAAAATGTGATGTTGTGTTCGATGGGCTAAATAGTACAAGGGTGGGGTTCATATTAAAAGGAAGTGGTTTGCATAGGAATAGAAACAGAGGATAAATATTTATATTTTCAACATTTGATGCTTCAATCTTATAATTTGGTCTAAACTCTGGTGAAATATGGCAGATCCACGAGTTATGTATTCAGAACCTGCAAAGTTTGTTGCAAAGCTGAGGGAAATGAAAACTGATGATAATATGCTGTTGTTAAAATGTGATCTCTGTGCTGGGCATTCGTCAAAGTCAGGAAGGTATAATCTCTTTTATTTATGTTATTTTTGGGTATTAGTTCTCCGAGTTTGAACATAGAGGTTGGGTTCTTTTCCATCCTCTCCTCTTCTTCCTGCTCTTATCTGTGTATGTGTGAACAAATGAATGCATGTGACTGCTGTCAAGGTAGGTTCTTGAAACATTTGCTATGTATGTATTTATAGGGTTTGAAGTAACTAGGATGTGAGTATTTACACTAGTCAAATGTGGGTTCTTGAAAATTTTGGGTATCTCAAAATAAAGGGGAAGCTGCAAAAAAGGAAAGAATGTTTCAAGTAATGATTCTTTTAGGGTTGTTGACATTGCATTGTGCTAAGTCTTCTTCACTTGAACTTCACATTCTTTGCTTTTTTTCTATAAAAGTTAGAAATCATTTGTAAAGTTGATGAACTATAAATTATTTTCTGACACCTTTGGCTATTTTTGGCTTTGGCTTAGAAAAAATACAATGATAGAGGACTGCTACTTCTCTCCTCGTACCACCAACACATATTCACGCAAATGTTCAATTTACTATGACAACTCTTATCTCCTGCAAAAAATTTACTTACAAATGCCTTCTCTGTGTCACGAAGAGCATTAACTAGTCATTTTCATTTAATCCAATTAATTGATCATCAATTCTTACAAGCCTGGTTTTATTTTATTATCTTTGTTATCATGCAGCCATTTGTATACATGAGCCAGCTAATGGTTCTCGCTGACGATCAAACTAATTAATATATTATTGAATTTCTTCTTGTTAAAAAAAGCTTCTTTTTTTAAAAAAAAAAAAAAAAAAATACATTTTAGCTTGATAACTTCAACTGGTGCTTGGGTAGTTTCAGATATCCAGTTAAGATTCTCTGCCAGTTCATTTGGATGCTCAAACATATGCTTTTACCTAGCTAGGGCTTCACTTTGTTCATCAAATAGTATACTAGAAATGTTATTGTTGTTCTATGGGTATGGATTAAATATTCAGAATTTGCATTTCACAAATTTGCTAAATATCTATCCTATATATGAATATTCTGTGGAATAATTATTTTTCTTTTATTAAAATGAAGCAAAATTGAGAGTAATTATTACATTCTCAAACTAATCCTTGAATTGCATATGCTTTTGATTTATCATGTGCAGGTTTGAGAGGCTCCAAGAAGATGCATTCAAGTATACTTTTCTGATGAAGGCTCTAAATATGATTTCTGACCTCGGTTCTGGCCAGAACTGATCAAATCCATGCCTAGAAATGGTGTGAATTTTTTATTCTCCGTCTAAGAAAATAATAACAATCTATTTGAATAAATGAATTATAAATGTGAAATTTATTTATAAATGAATTCTAATTGTTCTTTTTCTTATTTTCTAAAATACTTTCAATATAATTAAAAAATAATTAAATTTTATATTTATAATTAATATTTAATTTATAAAATATAATAAAAAATTAATTGGAAAAAAACAAGTAAAAAAAGTAAGAGAAAAATGTTAGAGAGAGGGAGTGTGTAATAAGAGAGAGGAGAAAGAAAAAGGAAAGAGAGAGAGCATGAAAACAAGAGAAAGAAAATTGTATTTTTTGTCAATAATATTTGTTTTGTTAGTTTTGTGAAATTCATTTGCAAATTTTATACATTTAAATGAAATTTAATTTAGTTATATTTAATTTCATGAAATTAAATTTGTAGAATTGAAATAAATATTTTTTTAATGTCTCAAACACTAATTTTTTAAAACATGGAATTCAAAATGAATTCCACACAATTTTGTGGAATTCATTTGTTTGAAATAAGATGTAAGAGTGTATTTGGATAGATGTAGGGTAAATGAACCTAATAATCACTAAACTTATATAATTTTTCTAATGTGGTCATTAAAAAAAAAAAATTTTATAGATGAATATCTAAATTTTTTTTTTTTTTTTTTCAGTCAAAGGTTACTAATAAGATTAAAGTCAAAATTTATTGGAGTGACTACCGTGGCATAACACGTCACCTCAACCATTTAACTCTCGGATTCATATATGATGAACTTTAGTGATCACCTATATGTTGCATAAAAATTCTCAGGAAATCGTGTTTCTGTGTTTCGAAAACGTTTCCTAAATGGAAACTCACGGAAACTTATCCGAAACTTTTTGAGCACGTTTTTATAATTTGAAAAAAGTTGGAAACTCGTTTTCATAAACTGAAACCCGTTTCAAATTGAAAAAAAAAAAAAAAAAGTCAACAAGCCCAGGTCAACCCCTAAACAAAAATATTCACTCCCAACTATAAATTATTATATTTTTTGTGTATATATAAATTAATATTTATAAATATACCACTATATTTTTTATATTTACGTGTTTTTCTCAAGTTACGTATCCCATATTTTTAGAAATTGTCATTTTCACATTTTCGTTTCTATTTCAATGCAATCTAAGTAACCACATTAGAAAAATTTTCATAGTTTAGTGATTTTTGAAGTCATTTATATTTTTTGCCTTTTGATTCTTTTAATTATTTTCTTTCTATTCAAAATATTCTTTTAATTTGTTTAATTAAAAAAAAATATTTTTTTAATTGTTTCATCAAAATTTTTTTTTATTCTTTTAATTGAAAATATTCTTCTAATTTAAATTTTATTAAATTTTCATAAACTCAAACAATAAATTTGTTTTAAAAATTAATTTATCAATTTAAAACCATTGGTTACTTTTTTTTCATTCAAAATATTTTTTTAAATGAAAATATTTTTCTAATTTAAACTTTAGAAAGAAAATGAAAAATTATTTTGCCACCTTTAAATTTAAATAAGTTGTTTATTGATTTGATTATAAGACTATAAACCCTTAAAATTGCACTCCCAGACGACTGGTTTTCAATTATGAACCCATAAAATCAGACTAGGCACAAATCAGATCAGAAATATGCCAAAATGGACCAAAACAGTGCTAAACCGGATCAAACCTGAACCAAATCTGAACTAGACCTGAATCCGATCTCAACCAAGACAGAGGCATCTTGGGCGGCACCAGGCACGCTGCTACACGTGCCACTGGTGGGGCCGCCTACCTTCTCGTCATGCATCCTCTATAAATAGCCTTTCCCTTCTTCAGAAAAGGAGGAGGAGAGGAGGAGAATCCCAAAAATAGCTAAAGCTCTGTTGATTTAAATACACAAAAATCACTTTTCTATATCTAAATCTATTACCTACCAAAATTATTTTAATTTAAAGTTGTTATTATTCGTTTTGAGTTCCTAATCCGAAGTGGAGTTTAGATCCGGAGTTAAACTAGCCCCATTTGTAAGAAAGCCAAGAAAAATAAAGGTAAAATTCATTTCTCTTGCATTTTAAAATTCTATATTCAAATTTAGAATTCATCATCTTGCTACACCTTATTTAGGTTTAAAACTGAAAAGGTCTAAAATTTATTAATTTAAAATCTAAATTAAATTAATAAATCAAATTAATTTCTTTTATCAAAATCCCTTCTTCGCAAGAAAGGAGAACTGCGTGGAGTTTGATTCCCATTCAAAGGAATACACAGGCATGTCAATTTTTAAGGCATCAACTCCAAAATATTTTAAATAATATTTTTTCCTTTCTGTTTTGTCTTTATTCCTTTACATTTATGAATTTCTTTTATTACATTAATTGAGGAATATGTGCTTTTCTTAGTACCCATGAGGGCTAGAGAAAATATCTTCTTATCTTATTCTGCTTTTTGCTTATTTACTCTATAACTGTTTCATTCATCATCTTTATCTATGTTCATGCATACACAAAAATTACCTTTTGATAAAGTTATTCTGCGATTTCAGCCAAACTAAAGAAATTTACTGTTATTACCAAAATTTGATCCCAGAGTCCTCTTTGATCACTCGTGGATTAGTGCTTTTTCAATGGGAGAGGATAAATATTTTGGAGTCAATTTAAATTGGGTTTTCCTTTAATTTTTTCAATTAAAATAAATAAAATTGAAGTGGCGTCTCCCTTTACAATGCCAAAATACAAGATCCAATTTCCAGAGCTCATAGCGGGTTCCAAGTGTGGAGTTTCTCTTGAAGAGCATTTCAATTCCCTTAGCGGATCGGACCGATGCTCAGGCGAGAACTCACAGTTGGCGACTCCACTAGGGACGATTAAATCTTTTTTTAAATAAAAGATAAAAGTGGATTACTTTTGGTAAAAAAACAAAGTTTGGTTTTAAGTTCAAAATAGCTTTTCATGCATCACTACATGTGGACTCTTTGTCCAAAACTTTGGTTTCCTAGGAAAACAATGGATAGAAAGTAGCATCAAATGGGCAACCTTCCTTAGGTCTGCTTACCGATAGTGAAATCATTCAGCCCGCGACATATCCTCTAAATCCTTTTTAGAGGTGTAACGAGTATGCATGTACTGCTGGACCCACGCGAGGCTCATTGTCTCACATATGGTTAGGTATATTGCAACTCTAGTGTGACGGGTTCTTATTCAAAACACCCTTACCTTTCCATGTAATGAACCTAGAATCTAACCTTAGGTTGTATGTTTCATAAAGCAAAACCCTTACACATCTTCATCTTCATCATGCATCTATAGTGCACAAACATGCATTCATTTTAAGTGGAGCTTTGAACCGAAAAAAGGTCAAACACTTTTGACCCAATCACCTTCGCCCCACAAATCTCAAAGCCCAATAACTTTGGCACAACATGCAACCCTAAGCCTAAGACCTTGGCAAATCCCTAAAACTCAATACCGTTGACCCATCATACTAAAATCCCAAGAATAGTTGGCCCACAACACCATAAGGGATCCTTTTCCCCCATAATCTATATATTCTTACTCTCATCATCTTTCTATATACTCACCTGCTACTCACTGGGTTTATTTTGATTTTGCTTAAAGGAACCAATGGCTAATTCGATTGACATGGCTGTTCTGACCACACTTATGACCAATTTCCTTCAAAAGCAAGAGGAGAGTTTTCAAGCAATTCTGAATGCTCAAAAATCCCAATTCAAAGAACAAAGGCAATCCATCATCGAAGAAGTGCAGGCCATGGTTAATCAAGCTAGCCTCAACTCGACTAATCCAAAACACAGCTTTGGACCAGATCACCCCAAATCTGAATGGGGCTAATCCTAATCCAGTCCAAATCCATGCCCACACTACCTCTGTGCCAAACACCTTCACCCACTCTAACCCTTCCTTTCCTTTGAATCCTTTTCAAGGTAAGGATGTGCTCTCCCATTCAGACACCAAATTGCTTATGGAGAAATTTGAAGCGATGGAGAAAGCCATCAAATCCTTAAAGCACAGCAATAACCTGATTGATGTGGATAGTTTAGCCTTGTTCCCTAATGCCAAGCTTCCACCCAAATTCAAAATGCATGAACTTGAGAAATTTGATGGAACTACTTGCCCTAAGACCCATCTGATGATATATATGGGGGCAATGCAACCTTTAGGACTTAACAATGAGCTCCTTACATAACTGTTCCAGCAATCATTAATCGGTGCTGCCATAAGATGGTTTCTTTCACTAGACAAGAGCCAGAAAAAGACCTGGGATGATATCTTTCAAGCCTTTATCAAGCAATATCATTACAACAGTGAAGTGGATGTCATTAGGCGTGACCTGGAAACCACAAAACAACTTCCAAATGAATTCTTCTCCACGTTCCTTACAAGGTGGATGGCTAAAGCTGCTTAAAATGGTAAACAGACCAACCGAACAAGAACAGGTGGAAATCCTTATTAATAGCCTACTCTCAGCTTACCAAACCCATGTGCTAACCCAATACCTGCCCACCTTCAAAGCTTTGGTGGCAACTGCATCAAGGGTTGAAGATTACATCCGAAGCGGATCATTTCAACCTGAATTCTCCATCACCAATCTGAATAATGATGAAGAATTTGAATCCCATGACCTTTGAGGCTAAGACCGACATGCCTAGATCCCACCTTTCTTTCAAAACTGAATCCATCACTATGATCCATGCATTTTTACCAAAGTGAAAAATAGTCCCCACCTCACCTCACCTCACCTCTGCCAAAGTAGCATGTTATGGAGGAGTTCAAGCTCAGCTGACCTGTCTGAGATTGAGTTCAAGTTCAAATCCAAATCGAGTCTAAGTCCACATTTAGAGTCCATGTTCAAAATTCAAGTTCGAGTATGAGTCTGTCATTTATAAGTCCGAGTCTTTATACTATATTCTCCTTTTGCAATAAAACATCAATATTATTCATGCACTTCTCTATTCTCATCCTTCTTATTAACAATTACGTCTTAAAAAAAAATCAGAAATCAGAAATCAGAAATCAGAAATCAGAAATCAGAAATCAGAAATCAGAAATCAGAAATCAAAAATCAGAAATCAGAAATCAGAAATCAGAAATCAGAAATCAGAAATCAGAAATCAGAAATCAAAAATCAGAAATCAGAAATCAGA
>CATKHJ010239213.1:0-12810 GCA_949750685.1 Vernicia montana
GGATTTCTTCCTTGTTTATTCAAGTTAATGAATTCTCTCTTGGCGATCACTTACCTCCATACATAACTAGTTAGAACCATCACATGCCATATACCCATACATGAATAGCATAAGTATGTAAGCAGTAACAAATCCCAACTATCAATGGATGAGATACAGTGTCTCTCAAGTCAAAGGACTATATGTACAATTATGACCTAGACGATGATTTATTGACTAGCAATAAAACTCTATGCTATCATCATCTAACGTCACAATTTAATAATTCATCACATGAATATCCACATATTTATATCGACAACTTTTGTCAGGTAGCATGATGCTCACTACCTCTATAATCATAAGTATCACATACTGATTATAGAATATAAATAGAGGTGACGGTCTCTTCGGAATTAATGATGCCCAATCATTACTCCTATGACCATGAATATTTTAAAGTATTTGTTTATGAGCGATCTGTCATCCATATTCTCAACACTTGAGAATAGATCCTCTCGCAAAATACTAATGGACTACAAATATACATTTAATACAATGGAACAATTGATTTATATAAACATATATTTATTGCCATATAATAATGTTGTTTTACATTTACATAAATATATACACTGCTCTAGGACATACACTCTAACAGTCTCATCCTTATTATGGATTCCCTAAACCCGTATTGGTTAACGGTAAAAAGATACTTGGGTTCGAGATATTCTCGGATGTGATGTACCTTATGGAATTTAAAAGTCTAAGGGCAAGTCAAGTGGAAGAAGCTATTACTGAGAGCAACATGGAAGACCTGGTTGAGAGTGTCAAGGGGCTATTCTAGAATGAGGAGCCAAAAGTTGAAAAAAAAAAAAAAGGCAAGGAAGCTATGAACTTTATTATTTCTGATGTAATGAACAATGCATATGTCATCGAGAACTTTGTTTTTGATTCTTATAATGAAATGAAGTTTAATTTTGCTTACTTGTTTAATGTTTTTGCCGATGGGAGCATTCACAGATTAGATTCATTTATGCGCATTTATGATATCAATGCATTAAATTTACATGAATTTAATTTAAGAACATATAAGGATTCAAAGATGCTACATTTGGTTTCTAATGTTACAAATGGATTTGGGGAAGGAATGAGAGACCTACTAAGACAGAAACAAGAGGCTTTTGCTTGGAGCTACGTAGATATGCCTGGAATAGACAGGATGATATTGGAGCATACCATTCCACTATATCCAAATGCCAAGCCGGTGAAGCAAAAACTACGGTGCCTGAGACTAGAATGGGCAAATCTTATCGAAGACGAGGTAAAGAAGCAAGTGGACGTGGGTTTTCTTGAAGTAGTAGACTACTCAGAATGGCTAGCTAACATATTTCCCGTGCCAAAGAAGGATGGCAGAGTTAAGATGTGTGTGGATTTCAGGGACTGAAACAAAGCATCTCCGAAAGATGACTTTTTATTGCCTCAAATTTATGTCCTAATCAACAACGCCGCAATGAGGAAGTGGTATTCGATCTGTGATGGGTTTGCGGGATACAACCAGATTTTGATGGCCATAATAGATAAAGCAAAACAACCTTTGTTACTTAGTGGGGTATCTATTGCTATAGAGTTATGCCTTTTGGGTTGAAAAATGTCGGAGCTACCTATCAGCATATGGTGACTACTGTGCTTAATGATATGATTCACAAAGAATTAGAGGTATACATAGATGATATGATAGTCATATTTGAAACCGAGGAAGAGCACCTTGTTGCCTTAGAGAAGTTCTTGGATCGGATTATCCAATACAAGCTTAGGCTCAATCCCAAGAAATGCATGTTCAAGGTTAACTCTAGTAAAGTTCTAGGTTTTATTATGGGTCCAAAGGAAATTGAGATTGACCCAGATAAAATCAAGGCTATTCAAGAAATGCCTCTACCGAAGACAGAAAAAGAAGTAAGAGGTTTCCTAGGATGGATCCATGACATCAACAGGTTTATAGCCAAGTTATCCACGGTATGTGAACTTATTTTCAAGCTTCTGAGGAAGAACTAACCAATTAGATGGAATGATCAATGTCAATTGAGCTTTGACAGAATAAAGGAATATCTGATGAACCCCACAATACACAAACCCCCTCAACCAAGTATCCATTTGATCTTGTACTTGTCAGTAGAAGAAATAGCAATGGGAGCAATGCTCACTCAGGCAGATCTTGCGGGAGTCAAGTTTTTCATATACTATTTGAGTAAGAAGTTATTGGCATATGAAGAGAAGTATAACATGGTTGAAAAGGCTTGTCTAGCAGTGGTGTGGGCTACGAAGAAGTTGCGGCATTACTTCTAGTCCTTTAAGGTAATTGTGGTATCACGGATGGATCCAATGAGGTACCTATAAAACATTCCTACCTTAATTGGAAAGTTATCCCAATAGTTGATTTTATTATCTGAGTTTGACATCAAATACATTACCAATAAGATGATAAAAGGTAGGGTAGTGGCATATTTCTTAGCATAACAGCCAATCGAAGACGATGAACCCTGGGATTTAGAGTTCCCTGATGAGCACTTGGCTTTGATTGAGAAACAGACCTGGATACTTTATTTTGATGGTGCAGTTAATAAAATTAGAGCCGGAGCAGGTGTAGTTTTGCAATTGCTAGAAGGAGAGCAAATTCCTTTAGTTAAGAAGCTAGATTTTTCGGTCACGAACAACATGGCAGAGTTTGAGGCCTGCCTATTAGCAGCACTTGGCGCAAAAGAGATAGAAGTGGTCGAAGACTCCAAATTGGTAATTGAACATGCTAAGGGCAATTGGGAAGTAAGGGAAGAAAATCTCATGCCCTATTTAGACTACTTGAGAATTGTCATCTAACATTTCTCTCAAGTTAACTTTCGTCATGTGAACAAATCGGAGAATAAGTTGGCAGACGCGTTAGCCGGTCTGGTTTTAGTGTGTGATTCTTCAAAAAAGTACCCCCGTCAAGCCATTCTTCATCACAAGAACACGGACTCCATGTTACTCAGGTGAATGGATATTTGAGTTGGTACAGGATGGACATCCCTGGTTTTATGATCTTCAGAGGTATATGGAACATAGAGAATATCCAATTGAAGCAACCAAGCAGGACAAAGCAGTTATTAGAAAAATAACTTTGCAATTTGTTGTGTTCAAAGATTAGTTGTATAAGAGAATGCCTGATGGGATCCTACTGAGATGTGTAACGGAGGAAGAAGCTAAGACCATTATGGAAGAAATCCATGCTGGAGTTTGTGGTACGCATATGCATGAGAGGGTTTTAGTTAAGAAAATCCTTAGGCAAGGTTACTTTTGGATGATTATGGAACGAGATTGTGTTGAAAAGGTGAAAAAGTGTTATAAATGCCAGATTCATGCCGACTTAAGCCATCTTTTGCTAAGGGATTTGCAGAGCTTAACATCGCCATGGCCTTTTTCAACTTGGGGTATTGATATTATTAGAAAAATATCACCACTAGCTTCGAACGGTCTCAAATACGTTGTGGTTGCAGTCGATTACTTCTCAAAATGGGTAAAAGCATAATCTTATAGAACGATAACAACCAAACAGATGGCATTGTTCATTCAAAAGAATTTGATATCTAGGTATGGGACTCCACATCACATTGTGTCGAATAATAGGGTTCAGTTCTAAGGGGAAGTGAGAGCTCTATTATAGATAGTAGGGATCAAGCATCATAAGTGTTCGCCTTATCGACCTCAGGCCAACGAGGCAGTAGAAGCAGTAAACAAGAGCATTAAAACTATCTTAAAGAAGATGATTCAGTCCACGAGGTCTTGGGCAGATAAGTTACCATTTGCTCTTTAGGGGTATAGAACTACAGTCAAGTTGGCTACTGGTGCAACTACGTCTTCCTTGGTTTAAGGAATGGAGGCAGTATTGCTAATAGAAGTTGAAGTTCAGTCATTAAGGGTAGCTTTGGAGTAAGGAATTCTAGAAAGCCAATGGGTAGACAACTACTACTAAGAATTGGCCTCATTAGATGGTAAAAGGATGCATGCTCTATTCCAGGACCAGCTTTACAAGTGAAGGTTGGCTAGATATTTCAACAAGAAGGTTCAGCCCAACCTGGTCAAAGAAGGTGACCTCATCTTGAAACATGCTAAAATTTCCCCGATGGATCCACATGGAAAGTTTAGGCCTAATCAGGAAGGTCCTTACTTAGTCAAGAAGATGTTTTCCAAAGGAGCAATTATCCTGTCTAATCTAGAGGGTAATGAGTTTAGAGAACCGGTTAATTTGGATCATCTCAAGAGATTTTACGCCTGATTGAAAACCTCTCTTGGGATGAGAGGCAATGCTAGGCAAAAGTTAGAGACAAAAATAAAATAAAAAAGAGAGGCTAAGCAGAAAATCCTTTTTTGGACAGCTTAGGCAAAAGGAGAGATAGAAATCTAAATGTAACTCAAGCAATAAGATTGTGCTTTTATTGATTAAATGAAAATTTCATGTCTTGATAAAGTAAATTTACATTTATTTATCTATGTCTATTGTTTGCAACATTATGAAAAACTAAAAACAATTAATGTAAAATGACAACTTGCATTAATAAACAAAATCAAACTCGAGGCCTTTTTTCCACGGCCATCATCTTCAGGTTTCATTTATCTCTTTATAAAATGTTGTTGAATTAGCTCAACTTGACGAATAGGATCCTTCTCTTGTTCATGAAGTGAAACCCACTCTTTGTACTCATTAGTGGTGGTGGAATCTTTAGCCAAGGTAGTATTCCATCAGATGTTTTGGCGAGGCCAGCTCTGCTCAAATCAATCCACGAACGGTCTAGTAAGGCACCCGAGCTTGAAATCTATAACCTCTAGGATGTCCTGTTGACAACCATATTGTCTGCATAGCCTTTGCGGTGAATAGAAAATGGCCTTAGTAAAACCGCAGAATGGTACATTTCTGGTATAAGTGTATAAGGTCACATTGTGAATGTTTCACCAAAGGCAAGTCCATCTCATGGAACCATCATGGATTATTCAAAAGTACTCTAGCAAGTCATCGACAAAATCATTAGAACGAGCAATGGCTTACTGAGTAAAGTGTGTAGGCCTATAACGAGGGACTACATGATCAAGAGGTGGAGCCACCCTCCCCAGCTTTTCTAGAAGATAAATCTGCCAAAAGAATGGGTTATAAGAAAGATTTTTAGACAAGAATACAGGGATAGTTGGAAAAATGAAGGAAATCACATACCTGCAGTAGCAGAGGACTCCCAGTAAAGGTCCTCATTGCTCACTAGTTATCAAGCCCAATGATAGTCTCCGTAAGGATTAGAGGAATTAGAGTCCTCCCCTCTGCGATATGTGGGATAGCCAAGACTAGACATGGAATTCCCATCCCTGAGCTGGTTGAGAGAAGAAACTAGGCCAACAGGCAATAACAGAGAGAATTGCGCTAGCCATGTCAACTTTGATCTAATCAAGGTATTCGGTCTAGCATAGCATCAATCAGAAAGAGATCTTGATAGGTTGTTTACTGCAAATCCACTCCACACATTTCGAGGATGTTTTCAGCATTGTCAGATACTGAGAGTCCTAGCTCAAGTATGATTGGAAGGTCAGTAGCCTGTGGAGATCTCCCTAGGATGACACTGAATTCCTTATAGAGAGGACATATCTCTTTTCCATTGAAGCAAAAAACATGGGTATCAGGATCCCAGAAGGACATAACAGCCTCCAAAAGGTGAGGGAGAATAGTTACCCTCTGCAGATATAGCAACCCTATCAATTGGAATGGAGCAAGATGATTCCAATCTTGCAAGGTTAATCTAAAAAAGATGTTATTGATTTTCTGCTTTATGGTTAAAACCATGACTCTCTCGAGTTTTGGCGTTGAAAACCTATTTGGAAGAGATTTTGGGCTCGATACAGAGGTTTTGGGTTGAGAAGAGGCCATATATGGAAGAAAAATCATGCGAAAACAAAGTTAGAAGTGGCATAGGATTGTGCTAGTAGGTGATGGGCATGTGGCCCCCTACGGGCCCATACAATGGGCACACGGTTCACCTACGTGCCCAAGCCATGGGCGCATGACCCTTTCACGCGCCTATGACCCACAGGACAACAGCAGGTTGATCGTTTTCTCCATTTTGGGTTTCGTTTTGAGGTACCTGTTTCAGATATTCAAATATATGTAATAAGACATTAACCAAGTACTCAAAATAAAAGGATTTGATACTCATAATATCATAAATGGAGAAATATATACAAGAGTTGTTAAATGTGCAAATGTTCTATAACATGTTCTAAAAATACATGTTCTGGTGTGATAGATAGATAGGGGAATAATTTAAAGGGAATTCGAGGATGAATCTTTATTAGTCTCCTCTGATTCAGCTTCCTCTTCCTCTTCCTCTTCTTCTTCTACTAGATCCAACTGTCGCCTTCTACGTTGCAACCCAGATGTTGGCTGGCTAGGACCTAGCCTCCTCTCTGCACCTATCACCACAAACCTGTTATGTCAGCTCAAGATGTTGAATTCGATGCTCTGCTAGTATCTGCAAAGATCAGACGTATATAAGTATATAGTTCTCATCATTAAGAAGAATAGAGCATATAGATAAAATGACATACCAGCTCCCTCCAAGTCTTAGCCTGCAGTCATAAACATTTATGACATTAGCATTTCATGTTTAAATATGAAATCATTGCATATACATTAGAATTTTGTATAGACTGACCAGTTCTCTCTCTATGCCTTGGGTAAGAGTAAGGATCTCCCTCCTCAACGATGAGTACAGCTAGTAGTAATACTCTGAAACATGCCAGGGAACCTATTAGGATGAAAAGATATGAATACAAGATGTAGAAATCATAGCGGGATTCATAAAAGAAACAGAAACCTCACATGAGTGGTGTTCTCGGGCTTATAGGTGACTGCAAAAATATTGAAAGTGTCGTACATCTCCATCTTGATGATACCATCAATGTCCATGTACATGAAACTAGGATCTAACTGAGGATGGATCTTCCCCACGATTATACCAAGAGGAATAATAGTAGGAGTCTCAGGCTCATCCATATCAATGGCGGCAGGGGAAGAAGTGCCTTCACCAGCGCGAGACCGCTTTGACCTCGGTCCCTTTTCATATGTTGTGTTAGCAAATCAGATAAAAAGAAAAATATTAAAATAAGAATTGAAGCAAAAGCTAACCTGGCTGATATCGGGAATGCCTATGGGAACCAGAGTATCTCTCATAAGATACTAAGATGGGGGAGGAACCCTATGAAGCAAATACTAGGCTATAAAGCGTCTGTAAGCCCTCACCACCTTTGGCTCCAAGAAGACCTCGGCAGGCCAGCCAGTCAGAGATGCTTGTAAGTCATCAATCTCTAGAAGATGGGCGAATCCCATGGCTGGTGGAGAATGGGGCACTCGTCTGTGATCTGGGCCCCGCTCCTACTAATGGACTCTCTCTCCCAAATACCACATCTGGTGGGTAGCACACTGAATTAGCTGTCTCTAGCCAGTGAGACCCAAAGCATCTATGACATATGGAGGACATTCCTCCAATGGACCCTATGGAGCTACGATGACTTAAAGAAAATGGTAATGTAAGTACCCTAACTTTGTGAATTTCTGTTTGAATTAATGAGTTTATATTTTTACCTGCTAAACCATAAGGCTGTTAAACCGATTTTGGTGCCACTCCAAGTCATGGGTATGAGCAGTCTCGAAGTGGCTGAGGCCCCATTTCTTTAGATGGGGGAAAGGACTCTCTCCCTCAAGTAACAGATCAACGGGTAGACCCATCAACAACTTATACTCATAAGCCTAAACTAAAGACAGGTTTTATCATAATAGAGCAAGTGAATAGAAAATAGAATAAACATAAAAGGTCAGAAGTATACCTCAATCAGCCGCCAGTATCCTCTGATCTTCTTATTCAGACGAACATTCAAATATATGCTGTAATAAAGATGAGCTAGACCGGTTGTGCCCCAGGCAAATGTGTGAATCTGGTCCACATCCCGTAAAGCTCTGAGAACGCTCAAATCAGTAGAGTTCCTATTATCCATAAAGATCATAGTAACAAGGAGGTATAGCAGAAAACACCTCACCATTTGATCGATCTGGGCGGACTGTGTCAAATTCCAGTTCACGAAACTCTTGTGGATCTCATCATAAGAACAAGCATTGCAGGAACACGTCACAAGGGTGATACCTAGTAGATCCTAAACGTACTCGAATCTTGCGTCTGTAGTGGGTCTAGTAAAATAATCATCAAACAGGATTGATGTGCCCTGGAAAGATAACCCGGTTATGGCAGCAAAATTCGCCAGAGTGATAGTCATCTCACCAAAGGATAGATGGAAGGTATGAGTACTGTCCACCGGTGCATCAAGGGTAATTATAGATTTTGTGAATTAAATAATAAACTGATGAATAAGTTATAGAATTATTTTACAGAATACAGGTTCAACCCGAGAAGCGAGGTCGAGCAAAATCTCTAATAGAACAAATAAGACCCATGAGGTGGTAGAAAAAATAAGACCCCTGAGGCAATAGAAAAAACAAGACCCCTGAGGCAACAGAAAAAATAAGACCCTTGAGGCAGCAGGAAAAAAAAAAGTCCTTTAAGGAAAAGGAAAACAAGTCCCCTGAGGAAAGGTAGCTGGAATAGAGGGATTCAACATTGTGAACAGCATTTTGATGGGGTACCGCCAGAAGAGATAAGGCGAGGGTGATTTTGCTTGAACAGCGAGATGCAAGGTACGAGTCCGACTGAACTCAGTTGATTCAATCAGTGTGTGTGTATAAGGAAAGAAATTAAACGGGAGTTGATTCTTACTTTACCTTAATTTGAGACACAAACTAAGACAAAGGGGGGGGGAGAGGGGGGGCAAGCTGTGAACGCTTAATTTTTTACCTTGGAGGTCGATGATGAGGAACCATATGGTTCTGCTTGGATTTGATTCACTGAGTCTTGAAGTTGACTTGTTTGGTAGCGTTTGTAGATTTTTTTCAAAAATTTTTAACAGATTCTTGAAAATCACATGATTTTGTGTTTAATTGCATGAAAACCTTGATTTTAGGGATTTTTGGAAAATTGCATTTTGGTCTATAGAAGACAAAAAATTACGTTTTTGCTCTGAAAGTTGGGTTAGGCCCATTTTGAGCTGCCACCCAGGATGATGGGTGCCTGCGTCACCCCCCACATGCCTATCCCCCTAGGGGCACGGCCGAAGGAAGGGGGTGCATGGCACCCCTACGCATCCCCGCAGTGGGTGCATGGCCTCCCCACGCGCCCATCACCCCAAACAGTTTCAATTTTTGAATTTGTTTTCAATTTTGAAAATATTTAAACTGAACCGAACCCCCAAACTTAACAGATAAGAGGGAGGGCAAGATTTAGGAGGATAGGAGGGTTTTCAAAAAAGATTTTTAATGAATTTTTAGTTTGAAAAATCAAAAAGGAAAAATATATATATATAAAAGGAAGAAAATTTTCTTAAAAGAGGGCCTTTGGATCTTTTTGATCATTAGATTTTTTTTTTGGGTGGCTGTTGAAAACAAAAGAGAGGAGTGTCTGCAATCTAGATTACCACCTGAAACATGCAAACATAGAAAACCTTTAGAATTTAGTGAATCAAATAACAAAGAGAACCAAGAACAAGGTACGCGATGTAATCTGATAGTGGTCGAAAGGCTGAAACCTCTTTCACCCTGTGATTCCTATTGCAATCAGGCCTTGAGTGGCATGATTTAGCCCAAGGATAGGGAATTATGAGGAGGTTTCTGAGTTTTTGTTTTATTATTATTTGTTTTATGCATTTAATCCATATACATGCAATATTTTTGTTTGTTTGTTAATTCTGATCATTTTAACATGTTTAGGATGTTAGATTTATGGTGCTTTCATGTTTGATCTTCAATCAGAACCTCTAATGAATGATTAGATTTAGTTTTAATCATTCAAAGGAAATGGTTCACAAATACCATTTTGATTCAATTATGTAATTTAATTCTATATTTGGATGTTTTGTTCTTTAAATTTTGCTAGTTAAAATGTCATTCCATGTCTATATGTCAGAAACATGCATCTGCACCGTAGAAATCTAATATCATAGATAAAGTGACAAAAACCCCTATTGGCCAGGAGGTCATGGGCACATGATCCCCCCACGTGCCCTTGTAGTGGAAGCATGGTACCCCCACGCGCCAAAGCCATACCACGCGCCCAACTTTATGTGTTCTTCGTGTTCTTGCATTTTTATTTTCTATTTTAATTGGATCTAACCCTTGTATCAAGTTTTGTTTTATAGCATATATATGATATTTAGATGTTTGGAAACCACTGGGTAAGTCACAAATCAATCAGAAAATGGACATAACAAAAATCGAACGAGGCGGGCTACTATCCAGAGAAAGCCAGACGCGCAACACCCCCGCACACCCATCACCTTGTTTCAGCCATCCGAGTTGTTTCACAGTTTTGCACCATTTTTCATTAATTTTGCCAGGTTCCCAAGTGTTCTAGGATAGTCCAACATCCTTTAGCTCAGGCTCAAAAGCCCATAATTTATTTATTTTATTTTTATTCACTTATGAGTTTTGTAATTAATTATCTTTCACCTTTCGAAGGATTTCCCCTCCCTTTTAATTTTTTGTTTAATTTAGACATAGGAATTGAATGTTTGGTCACACATATACAACTTGGAAATTAAAGGATTAATGCATATAATTGACTTTAAAATGAACCTTGATTAACATAGAATTGTATGTTGAACTTAGGTAAATAATTTAATTAATTAACTAGTGTGCAAATTTAGGTTGATATTGTTTGTGCCTTTATTTTTCTCAACATGTTCCACGCAGACATGATAAATCATTGAATAAAATTGATAAGAACAAGGCATGTTCTAGGATTGCAAATGAATTAAGATGGCACGATGCATGTATAAAACCCCACTAAATGACTAAGGCATGATAACTTAGTAAATCCAAAGCACTAATATGGCTAAATTGTTTGAGGTATGCTTCTGTGTTAATGTGAACCGTCATTTTAGCACCTCCAATACTATTTCTGAACTCATCAGAGCTTACCAGAATATTTTTTCTATCCAAACTGATATTTTTTTGACTCTGACCAGACCTCCTGTACTAGACAGCATTTTTCCAAAACTGACCGGATCTCTCCAAAAAAATGACTGCCAATATGTTCGATAATTAATTTCGGATCCACCGCCACTGATCGGTAATTTTTTAGACTGCAGAATATCCCAAAAACTAAAACTGACCCAGAATCCCCAGAAACTGACCCGAAAAGCCCCGAAAATCGAACCGAGACGGCTCATGGACGTCCGCGACCCGCCTTAGCGCGTCCGCAGGGACGCCTAGCAGGGATAGCCAAGCGCATCGGCAGATGTGCCACCAGACCAGCCGTCGCCGCCAGCCATCCGGCACATTCGCACTGACGCGCCTAACGCGCGTTAGTGACAGACGCGTCAGTACGGGCTGACGTGTCAGCCCCGTACTGACACGTCTGCCGGACACGGCGGCGCGTTCGCCGGGATGTCCGGTGCATCTGCCAGACGCTTCGGCGGATGCTACCATGCCTGTCTGGTGAACGCGCGTGCACACATGCGTCCACCAGTATTTTTCGCGGCCCTTCACCCTTTTCCGAAATTTTGATTTTACCCCTCTTTTTTTTTTTGCTTTTTAGACCATTTTTGGTCTTTTCTAACCCCCATCTGCCCCTATAAATACCCCTTTCATTTCTCATTTTATACACACCTCAAGCATTTCTTGATTGGCTATCCATTTGCTTCTTCTTTCTCTCTCTAAGTATTTTTCACACTCATTTTGAGTAATCATAATTAATTAATTAATTAAAAATTAATTTTAATTAATTAATTAATCTTTTTTTTAAAATTAAGTCCTCACTCAATTTGATTAATTAATCACTTTAATTAATTAATCCTTTTAATTAATTAAAATTGGGTAATTAAGTCATTAAAAGTAATTTTTCAAAATCAATCTTGTTTTACGAAACGGAACTCCGATCTGGTAAAACCAGTCTCCCACAAAGAAGGTATAATCTCTTACCCTCACTCAAGCCCCAAATCAAACCAAACCAATCAAATCTGACCAATTTTTAACCCTCTTTCCACCTCATAGTGGAATGATCTATGTGGGTTTTGATTTCCATTCGATGAGGTACGTAGGCACACTTGGAATCTAAATCCAAGTCTCAAATCCAAATCCCAACCAATCCCATTCCCCCATTTATTTTTCATGTAAATGTCAATTTATGCTTTCCATATAAATTATAATTAATATTATTTAGTTAATTATTTTTGGAGTAAAGGAGCAATTTTTGTGATTTCCCTAATACCCATAAGGGTTAGAGAAAATACTCTCCTTTACTTGTGGATGTTTAAATACCTGCTTTTTATTTTTCCATTTGCCTCATAATTATGCCATGATCACTCATTATAACTTGTCATTAAATACTTGTCATTCATGAAATCCATTTTCAAAAGTCAAATTAAATTTAAAAGCCAAATCAAGATTATTTAAAACTAAAAACCTAATCCCCGAGCTCAACTTGGTTCGAATATTAGTGATTTTTATCCTTGGGTAAATTAATCAAAGATTAATAAATTGGAGTCAAAAATGGGTTTTTCCTTAATTTTTCCATATAAATAAATTAGGGTGGCGACTCCCGAATCTTTTTCAAAAAAATCAAAAATCAATTTTTCGAGGCGATAGCCGCTTCCAATCGTGAGCACCGAAACTCATACCTAACCTCCCTTAAAAATCGCTCCACTTTTCCTTAAGGC
>CATKHJ010239278.1:0-31840 GCA_949750685.1 Vernicia montana
TATAATATTTTTATGTATAATTTTTTAATTCTATTTTGAATTAATTATATATTTTTAATATTAAATTACAAAATATTGAAGTATTGATAGAATAAAATTGAAAAAATTAATTGTCAAAATTAATAATCTTTTCTAATTATAATTTTATTTTAATTTTAATTTTTTTTCTGATTTAAAAAATTTGGAGAAAAAAATTTAAAAAACTAAAAACCAAACCGATTTTTTTTTGTTTGGTTCGATTCGATTTTACATGTTACTCGATCGGTTTGATTTTTTATAATGAAAATTTCAATTTGATTCAGTTGGTTTGGTTCGGTTTAAAAACCAAACCGACCGATGCTCACTCTTATTCGTAATTCTTAAAATTAGTAAATAATGAGATTAATAATTTCACTAGATAGAAATTGCTAAAAACATGGGACTAGATTTTATATAACACTGATATTATAAATTAGTTAAGCCTTTAGATTATTAAATTTAATATGAATTATATCTATCAAACGTAATATTATTTATTAATACTACAGCTATATCAAACGGACTGTAAAAGCCACCTTACGATGATAACATTTTGTAAATTCTCCTCCTCTGAAATTGCTTAAATTGTCTAGACATTATTAGACATATACATTGAAACAAAATTAGAAATTTACAAACTAAATTAAAAAAAAAAAAAAAAAAAAAAAGAAGAAGAAGAAGAAGAAGAAGAAGATATACATAAAATTTAGAATATATTAGATCATCGGGTAAAAAAGAAAATGATGACAGTTCTTTCTCTTGGAAGCCCACCTCTGTTTGAAGGTTGGGTCCAATCTTTTTATCAAGCCTTATAACCCAATTAAATATAAAATCACCATATAAGTATTTATTTATTTATTTTTTTTAATTTTGAGGTATAGTAAAACTACCATAGAAATGGACTCCAGTGTTTAAATCATACCGATATTAAATTTCTCTCTCCAATACTAAAAAAAAATAGTGATTCCATAAGTAATTTTAGACCACCATAAATTATAAGTATATTTAGAATACTAAAATAATATAATTTTTATAGATTTTATAGCAATTCATTGATTCAATACCAAAACTAACTAATTCATGTAATAATTACATACCAATTAAATTGAGTTTAAACATATTTATAACGAGGGTTGTAATTACAAACCAAGTAACAAATAAAATAAAAAATGTGTATTCTAAATAAAAATGTGAAAAGACGTGATATAAATTTATCATTAAAAAAAAAAAAAAACAAATATATCTATTACTTTATGTTAAATGTTTTAAATCAAGTTTGGTCTAAATCCTTTGGCAAAAAAAAAAAAAAAAAAAAAAAGGTTTGGTCTAAATCAACTCATGATTTTTTTCTAAGTTACCAAACCAATAGCTCAAAAGTCAAAACTTGCTCATTTTATTCAAAAATCAAGAGTCAACCCAAAGTCATAAGTCTTGAAACATTAATTGATTCTAAATTTCTAATTGCAAAGCCATTCTAAAAATAAGTTATTCTCAAACAAACAAAGTGAAAATAGTTCTATATCTCAACAAGATTGTGGAACGGAACTTGTATAATTAAACTATCATTGTATATTATTCGAGAGAGGGGAAAAACTATTATTTTATATCCCAAACTTATTAATCGGTTGTATGAAGGTAAATAGCTTTTTTTTTTTTTTTTTTTTTTTTTTTTTTTACAAGAGATAGTAGTTAGGAAGAAGGGACAGTTATAAATTAGGACAAAGACAAATTTGATATTCACCAAGTATATGCCAATGGAAGGACTTGAATCCGAGTCCCTCCACATGTGCTTTATCTTTGACAAGGACACATGACCATCAGGCCAAAGGTTTAGAAAATCACTAAAATTTAGTTATTTTTTTTAATGTGATCATTAAAAAAAATTATTAGGAAATATCTAAAGTTTCAAAATCATTTCACATGAAAGTCACTAGTCGGAAACCTAGTCTTAGATGCTGACATGACATGCCATGTCAGATATATTTGCTGACTCTTCTTGACAATTAGGCAATATGTTAGATAAATATGTCACGTCGAACTGCCACTTATATTACATTAAAAATGTTACAATAAATAAATTATGAAAAAATTTTACAATATCAAACATTGTTGGTACAAATAATTAAAGAAAAAGAAAACTTGTGTATATGTCTAATTTCAAACTAGAATTTCACGGAGTCCACCTGCTTCTCCTCCTCATCCTCCTATACCTATTACTGCTTCCTCTGATTCTATTTCTCCGAACCACCATGTTCATGACTCCAAAGCTCGCCCAAATAGGTCTTGGCTGCATCTAAACTCAGAAAATAAGTCGATTTAAGAAAAATCTGACTCAGTGAGTCACAAGTTTCAGGACTGACCAAAACTCGATTTCCTTTAGCCTCCAAGGAACCTATAACCACCACTAATAGCTGCTTATACCCATAGTAAAACCTCTTCAAAGTCGCCTCCATTGCCTGCGATTCTTGAAGCAAATTAATCTTCTCAAAATCTCTCTTCTCGCTATACAATATCATCATTGCTTGTTGGTCCTAGGCCCACCTTTAGGGTCCACCTCCACACATAGAATCTTCGGCACCTTATGCTTCAAATCCTTGCACGATTTCATTATGATATGTTCAAATAGATGTCGTTATGCTTCAATTGATTCAAATAGATTCAGATTAAATTGATTCAAATTGATTTATTGATTATTATTTATTTTTTACTGTATGATATGTTTAAATTACATTGATTACGTTAATTTTTTTTTTTATATAACTTAAGTCACCTAATATTGTCTAAAATTAAATTTTCTTTACATATTAGCATTTATGCCTCTAATAGCTATTCATTAATATCTCATCCCTAACTATTTAATTGCTATTTTTTTGGTTCATAACAAAGTCAAGGAGCTGGCAATTCTCACTCCTTATAAGTCTTTTGACACTCTCTTTAATTTTATCAAATATTTTATTCTAAATTAGATAGATGAATATACGCAATTTAGTGATAAAGTATTTGAGTAATAGATTTAAATTCGATTTTTTTAAAAAAATAAATAAATAACAATTTTTTTAATTTTTTTTTTTTGTTTTGGCAATTCTTCAATTGGACTTTCTAATTTTTTTTTAAAAAAAATTTACGATTTTTTTATATACCAAAATCCAAGAGAAGATTTTGGCTTGTAATTTTTTTTTTTCCTTGAGATCTGGCATTTATCTTCTTTTTCTTCTGTCCATCTCGATTTTTTTTCTTTTTCTTGAGATTTTTTTTTCAATTAACATCTAATTTCTACATTTTGTTGCTTAATTTTGCATATGGGTAAATGAGAAAGATGTAAACTCTGATCTTAAAGTTTTGGGGAGATAGGTTATGAAATTAGAATCCCCTTTGTTTTTGGAGTAAGGTATTCTTATTGCCATATTTCTAAATTTCTAGATTTCTAAATTCCATATGACCTTGTTTTTGATAATTTATTGTTCAATAGGAAATTGGATTAAGGAACTTAGTAATTGAATATAATTTCACATTTTTTGTTTATATTTCTACATTTGGGTGAATTTTTGAAGAAACATGTTTTAAGATTTTATAACTGATAACGAAATTTTCTTCAAAATTTTCCTTGATAGATCTGCTTGAACATCATAGAAATTTCATTGATTCCTCTAAAAAGTAGAAAAGTCTCTCCTCTTATTTTATTCTACATCTCAAATTATATTTTAAATATATATAACTATTATTATTAATTTAAAAAAATTGTCATATTCTTTGCATCAAATTTGATGTAATGAATAGAGTTCGATTGGAAGGCATTTTACGTCAAATTTTACACTAAAATGATGTTTTGGAGTCCGATTGGAGTTTGCCCTTATCACTGTAGAACATTGCATGAACTCAGACTCTCACGCGAAGAGTCTTTGTCTGCCTTGCTTTTAGCTTCTAGCTTCTCTTTTAATCAGTTCCAAGAGTTATTATTTTATTTTCTTATTTTGGCTCCTTTTGGATAAAAATTTCTGTAATTTAATTGGTTTTATCTCTCATTAAATTAATAAAAAATTTTAAATATAATTATACTAGTAGCGCTTGTATTTTTTTTTTTTTTTTTTTTTTCTATTTCAATGTCAGAATGAATTCTTTTTCTTTGCAATAGAAGGTATGAATATAAATTCTTTTTTTTTAAAAAAAAAAATAGATGTATTTAGCATAAATTACTCGCAGAAATATTAACATGGAAACCATTAGTTAATTAATCTTTAATAAACAAAATTAAAGGCAAGAAGCAAAGAGAATTAATGAATGACAATTTATAGAGTCTAGACTAATTACTTATAATAAAAATTGACTAAAGGTTTTTTTTTTTTTTTTTTTTTTGGTAAAAATTGACTAAAGAATAAATAGTATTTTACTCTGTTTTATTTACATTTGTGATTGGGAAATTTTATAAGATATGTTCAGTACTCACAATTTTATATTATTCCTATTTGTTATTCAGTGAAATTGGTACTTAATGTAGTGGTAATATATAGAAAACTTTGATTAAAAAATAATTTCATTATTATTAGTCTTAATTGTAAAAAAAAATGTGAACTTCCAATTTTTAAATTTATTTTACACTATCTTCCAATTTTTTTTTAGTTCATCTTACTATTTTCAATTTTAAAAAATATTAAAAAAACTGTGCATACACTGAATTTCATTTCCAATGCTCTTAATTAATAAGGTATTGTTTATAAATCATCAAAGACAAGCAAATGACTGTTTGTTTTCATTTGGTTAAACATCAAATTATATTATTGAAAATTCATAATAAAAATGATCTATATATGTTTTTCAATTTTTTTGAGAAAATATATGTTTTTCAAATTAAAAGAGTGTTAGTTTGCGCAATTTAAAAATATTTTACATGTTATCTTATTTTTATTTTTTTTTAGCATTAGAAGAGTAAGGGATTCAAAATTAGTTTATTGTCAGTGGAGAGATATCCAACTACTAAATTATATCTGCGAATGTATTACTAATAAAAAAAATTATATTTTTTTTTAAATTATTTTTTCAAAAAACAAATAATGAAATAAATTAATGATTTTTTCAAAAGTAGGTTTGAAAGCAGTTTGTTGGTTCTAATTTTAATCCAAGAGTAGGATGGTAATTTGCAAGTGTGCCACATGCAGATGAAGGTGTACGAGTCTGTGGATTACACTTTTCTAACTTCTAATCAATGGATTGTGGATACCCAAATTTCCTTTCTACAATATGTCTGGACTCTCAGTAGCGTTTATGGAAATGATAACTAAAGAAATAAAGTAACAGCTATGGAAAATATGAAACTTTATTTATTAATTGTAGCAATTACAGAAAACTTGAAAGCATAAAGCAAAAAGGTTTAAAACGATAGGTTTTTGCCCTTTGGAGCTGTTGAGTGATTGATTGGTTGGGACTTATACAGTAAGTTATACTTAGTTTAAATACTCCCTAGGGAGATAACTGTTCCACTAGTGTTACAGTTCAATGACTGTTGCTCCATTTCCCTAGGATGACACAATTGCTGGTGACCTCCAATAACTGTTGACTTTGATTTATAGGTATACATGGGCTATAACTGCTTCATAGGGAAATAATTATTCCACTATTGATGTAGTTCAATAACTGCTGTTCCATTTCCTTATGATGATTCAACTATTGGTAACATCCAGCAACTGTTAAGGTCATTTTAATAGATCTAATCCACATTCTCTAGAATTCTCCATAATTATCTGGAATATTGATCATCTCTTAATTGTTGACTTTGATCTATAGGCATACATGGACTCTGTTGCTCTTTTGGACTTGATTCATTAATAGGTCATTTAATAGATCTAACCCACTAAAAAATTATGGTGCAAACACAATTTATAAAAAATAATAAAAATCAATCAATTAAATAAATAAAATTATAAACCTGCTTTTTTTTAATCCCAACAACAACCCCTAAACGCAACAATATAATATAAAATCACTCTAATATTACATGTATATAGTTTTGACCATAAATTAATTATATCTACAATAATAACAAAAAGAAATAAATGATCAATTAATTCACCACAATAAATCACATTAAACATTGTACTTAATATGGAAATATATTAGAAGTAAAAAAGCAAACTTAAAAAAAAAAAAAATCTCCTTTATTTTTTTTTTCATTCTTATATTCCATCCATTCTAAAATATTTATCGTTTAAAATTTTGACATACATATTAAAAACTATTAAATTGTCACAATTCAAATGTAAAATGATTAAAATATTCTTTCTTTTTTTTTTCGGTGTGAAAAAATAAAAGTAATTAATGCAAATGTTTACATGAGAAATAATAGGAGGATAAAGTTAAAAAAAATAGTAAATACCTTACTGAAATAATAAAATGATAGATATTTTTTAAAAAATCTTTAAAATGACAAATATTTTAGAACAGAGGGAATAAATCCTATTTCAATATTTTCCAATTCAGGAGTCAGGGATCTAAATGATAGGAGTGAGCAAAATCGAATTGAAACTGAAAAATTAAATTGAACTGACTGGTTTGGTATGGTTCAATTTATTTAGTACATTGATTTAGTTCGATTTTATATAGGGCAAAAAGAATTAAATTTTAGTTCAATTCGGTTTTAAATATAGAATACTAAATTAAATTTCTGTTCATTTTAATTTTTGCCAAAAATAATTTCGTTTAAAACCAAACCGACCTAAGTTTTAATATATATATATATATATATATATATATATATATATATATATATATATATATATATATATATATATATACAAAAATGTTTTTAAAATTTGAAACAATAATGTCTCTTCTCAATGAGCCACTCTCTTCCAAGGTATTTTTCACACATTAAGTGGCTTATTAGAAAGAGATACTCTTATTTCAAATTTCAAAAACATTTTTGTTAATATATAATATATAATATATTATTATTATTATTATTATGGTGTTTTCTAAACTTAGTTTGTTTTTAATAAAGTAAACTTATTTTGTTTTGTTGATCATTATGAAAAAAAAAATAACTCTTCTACAAAAAATCACAATCTTCTTATTTTTTTTTGTAAATTAAACTATTTTTTTTGTAATTCTTCTTGATTGCCAAAAAAATTTTAATTTTATGAAAATATAACTTATTTTATGAAAAAGTTCATAAATTAACAAAAATAAAAAATAATTTCGTAATTACGAAAAAAATAACTCTCTTGCAAAAAATCACAATTTTCTTATATTTGTTCACAATTCTTCTTAGTTGCAAAAAAAATTTAATTTTACGAAAATATGATTTATTTTGTGTAAAATAATAACTTTACGAAAAAATTTATAAATTAACAAAAAAAGAAAAATAATTTCGTAAAAACTAAAAAAATAACTCTCTTACGAAAAATTACAATTCTCTTATATTTTTTTCGTAAGTAAAATTAATTTTTCGTAATTCTTTTTAATTGCGAAAAAATTTAATTTTATGAAAATATGATTTATTTTATGCAAAACAATAACTTTAAAAATAAAATTTTAAATTAATGAAAAATAAAAATGATTTCATTAGTTTTATTTTATTTCGTTAATTTCATAAAGTTAATTTAATTCATTTCGTAAAGTTAATTAATAAAATTATTCTATTAATTTCATAACGTTATTTAATGAAATTTTTTCGATAATTTTCGTAAAATTAATTTTCTATTTCATTTCGTTAATTTCATAAAGCTAATTTCGTAAAGTTAATTAATAAAATTATTTTTTATTAATTTAGGAATTTTTTAGTAAAATTATTATTTTGTATAAAATAAGTTATATTTTCATAAAATTAAAATTTTTTTCGTAACTAAGAAAAATTACGAAAAAATAATTTAATTTACAAAAATTATAAAAAAATTGTAATTTTTCAAAAAAAATTATTTTTTCATAAAATAAAATAGGTTAATTTTAAAAAAATAACGGTAGAAAACACTTTATTATTATTATTATTATTACAATAAAAAAAAAAAAACCTCAAAAAAGTCCAATAAATTTTAAGCTGAATCGATGGTTTGCTCACCCCTCATTTCCAAATTCACCCAATTTTCATTTCCAAATTTACCCTTCACAGCCTCTATATATCAATTGACACAGCCAGAGAGACAAGCCACCACTTGCCTCGCTGAAGCCCATTTCTCAGCTTCTCTTTCTCTCTGTCTCTTCAGCCATGGCAAGATCTTCGATCAAACCCACTCCCCTTTTGAAAGATGAGCTCGATATAGTGATACCCACAATTAGAAATCTTGATTTCTTGGAGATGTGGAGGCCATTTTTTGAGCCATATCACTTGATCATAGTCCAAGATGGTGACCCATCGAAGACCATCAAGGTCCCTGATGGTTTTGACTATGAGCTCTACAATAGAAATGATATTAATAAGATTCTGGGTCCTAAAGCCTCTTGCATTTCCTTCAAGGACTCTGCTTGTCGCTGCTTTGGTTACATGGTCTCCAAGAAGAAGTATATCTTCACTATTGATGATGATTGCTTTGTAAGTTCTTGATTTTTGTGATTTCTTATTGATTTGGATTTGATATTTCAACAGAATATACCTTTTGTTGTGCTTGACACTTGTTTCTATTAGTAGTTTCTGTTCTTTGGGGTCCTAAATGATGTAAGTTTTTTCATTTTTCTTGATTTGATCCATGTGTTTATAGGAAGAGTATATAGCTTTTAATGTTATGAAGGAGTAGAAGTTTTGGATCTTGGTGATTATTTGGGATTCTTGGTTTTAATGAACTTGATTTATAGAAGAAATGAAGAGTTATAGGTTTCTTGAGGATGAAACTTTGGGTGGTTTTAAAAAGTTTGTACTTGAAAAATCTGGATCTTGATATGACCTTTTGTCGGTGTTTTGATTTCTGTTTTTGGTGGTAGTTGATTCTTTTTTACTGAGTTTTAAGTGGGTTCATTATACTTTTTTTTTCGTGTTGCCTTTTGTAGCTGCATTTTTGCAGTTTGATGTTAGTGTTATGCTTATTAGCATTTCTTCTAAATTGATAATTGTTCTGCTGATTTGAGACCAAATTTTATTCAAATTTGAACATGAGCCAGAGGCATGGAATGTGAACAATTATCATAGATCTTTGACACCTTTCAGATCTTCATATATTATCTACTGCTTCAAGTTCAAACATAAGATTTTTTCTGACAGCATTATACCAAAATCTCGTAATAAGGTCCTCTGCAGATAGAACTGTCTATTTCTTTTTATCCATGGAGATAACCTGCCTAGTTTTCTACATGGTAATGGTTGAGGATCTGATAACCAAGTGGCATCTCAGAAAGCCAGTGTTTTGTTTTCCATAGGCTCTTGGCTCGCTATGATGCCTACAATAACACCACTGATCACCCTTTTTTACTTATCAGAACAACCTGCTGGATCTGGTGCAAAACGTAGGATGATAAAAAATGTTCTGTATTAATTTGCAGGTTGCTAAAGACCCATCAGGCAAAGAGATCAATGCACTTGAGCAGCACATCAAAAACCTTCTAAGTCCATCCACTCCACGTTTCTTCAATACTCTTTATGATCCATACAGAGAAGGTGCAGACTTTGTTCGTGGATATCCTTTCAGTCTCCGAGAGGGTGTTACCACTGCTGTTTCTCATGGCCTCTGGCTTAACATCCCTGATTATGATGCTCCCACCCAGCTTGTGAAGCCTCTTGAGAGAAATACAAGGTATTTAGATCTCAGCCTAGAACTAATTTTCCGTGATTAATAATGAGAGGGTATTTTCACTTATTTATTCATTCCTTTTCAATTTCAGGTATGTTGATGCTGTTATGACAATACCCAAAGGAACCCTTTTCCCAATGTGTGGCATGAACCTTGCATTCAACCGTGAGTTGATTGGACCTGCAATGTATTTTGGGCTCATGGGTGATGGTCAGCCTGTTGGACGATATGACGATATGTGGGCTGGCTGGTGCATAAAGGTATATTTTCTCTATGAATATTACTCATCTTTGCAATTGATTTGTTCATTTTGGAATGATGATAGAATACGTTCCGAGCAAACTATTATTGCTTCTTAATATGTTGAAATTGATGTGTTGCTGGTTTCAGTTCTTAGCTCATTTAAATGGTTAAACTCACATTTGCTGAATTGTTGAACACTGTAGGTGATATGCGATCATATGGGATGGGGAGTTAAGACGGGTCTGCCCTACATATGGCACAGCAAAGCTAGCAACCCATTTGTTAATCTGAAAAAAGAGTACAATGGGATATTTTGGCAGGAAGATCTTATCCCATTTTTCCAATCTGCAGTCCTTCCAAAGGAATGCACTACTGTTCAAAAATGCTATATCGAACTTGCCAAGCAGGTGAAAGAGAAGTTTGGGAAGGTAGATCCCTACTTCATTAAACTAGCAGATGCCATGGTGACTTGGATTGAAGCTTGGGATGAACTCAACTCTTCTCAAGGAAAACCTGCAAATGCAAAGCTACCCAATGGCACAGCAAAGTGAAAATTTTGATTATTATTTGAAAACCAGTTATTATTTAACCTTTCCTTTCCAGTACTAAATTTGTTAGTTGCCCAGTTGGTGTAGCTACATTATTATTATTATTATTATTATTATTATTATTATTTTTGTTGTTGTTGTTGTTGTTGTTGTTATAATAATAATAATTATTTTTATTTTTATTTAGAATATACATTATATATATATATATTTTTTTCATATTGAGTGGAGCTTGAGAGCATTTTTAGTACTTCAGAGGGATGTTATTTCTAATGTGTTTGATGATATTGAGCTATTTTAACTCGGTTTAGACATTCGAGGTAATGAGATTTGAAATTGAATTGATAGCCCGGGGAAATCATTGAGTTGAATATGAAAGCTTTTTGCTGGGCCAACTTATCTATTTTATTTATCTATCTGTCTCCCAGATCATTGCATTGCAATTCAATTTTATTTTATTATTATTATTTTTTTTTTTGCCAAATATTTTATTTTGGTTAGAATGAATTTGAAACTTGAACAGAAGCATTTGAAATTGAATTCTTCTCCCTCCCTTTTTCCGGAAAAAGGTTTTTTATTTTATTTTAAGGTGCATGCTTGGATCTAATGACAATTGTCAAAAACCTTTGAGCCTTACAGTCTAATAAGTAATACCTCACTTTATCGGCAGTTTTTGTCAGCTTCTATGTATCCAATCTTTTTGAATAATTTGCATTTTCCTCAGGGACCGACAACCCATCATGATATAATGAAGTTAAAATGACAACTGCTTGTTTGTTTGGTATTGCTATTAATAATTAAATAATTTTTTTCAAACTGTTTTATTTATTTATATTTCAAATATTACTTTTTAAAACATAAAATTCTAACCTAAAATCTGCTAATTCATCTCAACTCCATCCTTTCATGTATTTTTTTTCAGAGTTCTACTATTTGTACTCAAAAGAATTTCCTTCTGCTGCTTTCCAGTAGGTTTTTAAATGACATTTTCTCTGATTCCTGTTGCATGTTATCAATTCATCTTTCACCGTACATAAAACCTATTTTGACTGTATACCCACTTCAATGAGCTAAAAACATTTTTTTTTTTGCCAAATAATGTGCTAATAACATGAGAAGTAAAAAATATATATATATTACTATTTTTTTTTACTCGGTAAAAAAAATAAATATAAGTCATATTAGTGAACAGATTATTCAAATCATATTAATATATATAATGTAAAAATATACACATGGTATGGATAAGAATTTTCCCTAATACTACACAACTTATCTAGAGATTTCTGCCCTCATTAACTTGTAAACTAGTAATTGCACTTGCAAGAGTACAGATTACATCTCCACAAGCCAAATAAATTAGTTCCACTAATACACATTATCAAAAAAAAAAAAAAAAAGTTTCACTAATACAACATATTAATATTAAGGAGTGTAAAAAAATTAAAATTGAATCTTCATCTTCATTTATCACTTTAGATATGTATCCTTTTCATCATGTATTTATTTGAATTGAATGAAATATAATTTTCATGGGTTGCTTGTAATGTATAAAGAGAAAACAAAAAGGAGCATTTGTACATTTGGGAGCAAATACAATGGGAAACCTTGTCAAATACCAATTGTAAACAACTCTACTCCTCTGGTCACGCCATCCAGAAGGCTATGAGCCGAAAGATAGAAAGAGTATCAAGGAAGAGAAGAAAGGACCTTGTTTGCTCATCTCATTGATTTTGTAAACAACACTAACTCACTGAGGGCATCGATAAACCAGTAACTGACCTCTGTCATCTGCTACTGCCAGCACACCAGACCCTGAATCATCGGTTGCAATGCAAGAAACACTTCCACCTGACAACAAAAGAAAAAAGTTTTCAAAAGAAATACTCAAATGATTTTCCAACCAAATACTTATAGCAAGCGCTTGCTTACTCTTGTTTCACAAATACCAACATGAAGCTAAACATCATGTAAAGGATCATAATGCGTATGAGCATGCAGATATATATAGAAAAACAGTACTTTCCAATAACATAGCTGTAGAACATCCAGTCTAATAGTATAGTTTCAGTAAAAAAAAGTGGAAACTATGATGCCAAACAAGATGTTTCTGATAAAAAAGAGTATTCCACCCCAACACCATCCAGTGGCCGCCCAAGCCAAGGAACATGGATTTTAAGCTGCTCTAAATTTTTTTTAAGGCAAACATTACAAAGTTAAGAGCTGCAAAATATGGCTTAGACATGGAAAATGACAATTTCTACTCACTAATAGTGTAGCATGAGTTAACGCAAGCCAAGTTTCAGTCAGCTTAAGCTCTTTGCCTAATTCTACTCACTAATAGCGTAGCATGAGTTAACACAAGCCAAGCTTCAGTCAGCTCAAGCTCTTTGCCTAGTCTTAGAGGAGCTCAAATTCTCAAGCTTGACTTAAGCCTTAATTAACATTAAGATTGGAGCTTGACTCATTTAAATTTTATTAAACTTGATCTAAACTCAAATTTAGCTTCCCTTTTACCTTGCTTAATTTATGAAATTTAAAAAAAAAAAAAAAAAAAGGAAGGGAATCTACCTTGACAAAGGATTTGAAAATGAAAAAAAATGGAAGAATGCTATCAATGGCAATTCTCTTCCAGAATAAGTTGCATGACAAGAACAAATAATAAGAACATAACATCTATAAGGATTCATTTAGATAGATGATCATTTGACATGAATGTGGATTTTAATTTTAATTTCGAGTGTAACATCAAAAAAAGATACACATGATACCAAATCCAAATACTGGATCATTTTAAATGACTAACTATTCACACGGACTCTAAAATAAATACATAATTTCAAACAGAATTTGTTAATATTTTGTTATTTTAACAGGATTTGTTATTTATTAAATGATTGAAGTAACAAGCACTTTTATGTCGTGCATACAGGCACACGCATACAATTGAAAACCAAAAATCAAGCAGCTGACAAACCAGTATATTTTGAAATTATCTTTTTGATTCGGTAATGAGTCTTCACATGAATCGTAAATGCATGAATGAGATGTACCAAAAAATCCACGATTCCTAATATGTGTATTTACAAATGTCTAATCGAGCCTACTCATGTGCTTATAAATGAGTTAGCTTAAGAGCTCATGAACAAGCAAATTCACATGCCAGCAAGTGAGTTGACTTGTGAATATATAAATGACCCAGCTGCTAACAAGTTTAGGGTTTAGTATGACTCATAAAAACAAACAAGTTAAAAATAGTCTTTATTGAGTCAAGCTCCAAGTAGCACATGAGCAACTTGGTTCATTTGAAGCCCTAAGCTTTCTGATGCTTTATATGTTACTCCTATTTCAAAATTTCATGCCATCCAGATGGAATTGAAAAAATTAAAAACACAGAATCAAGATTATGCATTGTGCTTGTAAATCTAAGAATTTGATTAGACATAACAGGCTCCACCAGCCTAATTAAGATTTTACAATATGCTATTCCTTTCTAGATGCATTACAAGCTATTGCTATCGATACCATATTAAACCAAAAGCACGAATGTTATATGAATAACCAGTTTACAAGAAAGCAAGAACAAAAGCTTGGACATATGAACACAATTTTACTTGCTAACGTTTACCATCATACCAGTTAAGCAATTTATTATTTCAAGTTATTTGAATCATACATTTTTGCTGATCTTTTCACTAGCTAAAAACAGATTATTATTTTAAGGATTTTGAGGCTAACTGAACCTACATAATTCCTTTTCTTCAAGAATTCTTCAAGTCAAATGGCATGGTTTTTCTGAATAGTGTCTAAAGGAATCTTTCATAAAATCAATGAGAGAGATACTTCTATGATCTCCTTGAGGAACGTCAATCAATTACTTTAAACAGATTGTTTATGATCACAAATGAACAATAAATGGAACTCTACTGGCAAGAAGAAACTACTCTTCATGTCAAGCAGGCCAGTAAGTTTAGTAGTGCAATGTAACATGCACAATTATTGTTTGAGAGATTGGCCTGACATCAAACCATATGAGAAGGATGGGAATACATATGATAAGATGAAGGATGCTATGTGAGACAAATTATGCTGGGATTCTCAGAATTTTATTAGGGTCCCTTTGGATAAATGATCATTTGAAATTATTGTGGATTTGAACTTGAATTTCAAGTGTAAAACCATAGAAAATAGGCATTATAACAAATTCCAAATGCTCAATCATTTCAAATGACTAGTTATCCAAAGGGACCCTTATAGATAATTACCTACTCAATTTAAGATCATATAATAGCATATAACAGATGCCTTAATTGCCAAAATTGAAGTATACCTTTGAATTTATGAAGAGTGCCAAGTTTATTTCCTGTCAATAATTCCCACATATACACAAGTCCATCAACTGTACCAATTATTCCATGACCAGCTGATGTACCAATAGCAGCAACCCTGAAAAGTGATTTGATTTCCAAAGTCAAAATTTTGGCACCTCTAATAGCTGATTATACACCTCAGATGCATGAAAGAACTTTTGCAGATTCAGGCTATATGTCAGTGAAATCCATTTTTTTAGCATGAATTGCTTTTACAATCAAAACCACAACTACTGATGCATTCTAAAATATGTTTTTAGTTTCTTACAAGTTACAACGTATCAAACTACTTTCATAAAAATGCAGAGAGGAAAAAATAGAGAGATATCACATTGACAGTCCAAAATGTGGTTTGCATGCTTTGAACTAACTTTGTCTCCATCATCAACATATTACCCAAAACAGAAGTTAATCACAAAAAAAAAAAAATATACACTTTGCAATGTTCAGAGACAAGGAACACAATTTCAAAATTAGGAAATAAAATTTTTAAGCACCTTGCATCCAATGCACTTCCCAAGATCACTGTATCCTTCACCAGTAAAGCTAGTTTCCACCATCCAGTTGAATTTATCTGGCAATCGCTTGATTCATAGTCATGTTGAGCATCAGAGTCAGGGACAGTAGAAACGAGACACCAAATGGCAATATCTTCCCCCAGTAAAGGAGGAAAAGAATGGTTCTTGCTGTGGTCTGAAAACTGCATTTTTGTTGCATCCATGAGTCTATTTATGTGAGCTTGAACATTAGAGTAACTGAAACCATGGACTTCTCTTTGCCAGCTAAATAAACTGATAGGAAATAATTGATAAACTGAAATGATTGGAGCAGAGAACCTTGAGATGAAGATTCGTCTTGAAATATCCCTAAAAAACAAAACTAGTGATCATATACTTATGAAATTCAATTCAAACATAAAATTGATTGCCCTTCAGCTATTCCATGCAGGGAGATAGGTGCAAAGGAAAAGTAAAATAATTTGGAAACTTCAAGCAAATGTAAAAAAAGGACACAAAACTCTGAAATAAAGTTTGCCTTCCTTTCTACATGTTTTGTGTATGGATATATGTGTGACACTGCACCTGCATCCATTCTTAGTAGAACCAGGTGGTATCTACTATCAAATATCAAGAATGATTTTTTGTTACCCTTTCATTAGCTCAAGTTGTGGTATAAATACAAGTATATGGAAAGCTACCTAGCTGCACAAAGTCAAAGACAACTATACAGACAGCTGTACAATCTTCTACATATCAGTACAAGATTTTGGCTTATAATGATGACCTTAATTTCAGTCCTTAATATCAGCCTTGAGTCATGGCTCAATTACACAGGATAGGATCCTTAACATCTACAATTTTGAAGACAGCTGAGAAGCAGAAATTTTAGGTTCCAACCACCATAAGCATGCAAAATAGGAAGACTTCACCAGACTTAGGAATATAACTTGAACCACATAGCCAGTGGCAGAACCAGAAATTTGGTGAAGCTGAGGCCAAAGTTCTGGCACTTTTATTGTAAGGTTAGATCAAAGAGAACTTTTCTTATTAATAAAAGTATCCTATTATAAAACATAAAATCAACTTCATGTGCAAAAGAAACATATAGATATTGATATATTTTAACTAAGTAATTTGGACAAAAATAAAGTTAAAAACAGTTTATGTCCATTTCCCAATTCAATTTAGCCACAGAGCTCTTAATGTACAATACCTGTCTCAGGAATAAAATAAAGATTTTTAAGTATCAAGAAAATGTTGCATTTGGCAAGGACAAAAGAACTTAATACTTTTAGAAAATTTTGCCATTAATGGCAAAAGACTCAATTTTTCAAAGAAATATCCATAGTTACATAAAATAAAATAATTCTAACTACTCTAAAAATGATATAAAAAAAAAAAAGGATTTTCTCTATTTATTTAGTAAAATTGATCATGTCACAAACCTAACATCTTTATCCATTTGAGATATAGACTTATTATATTAATCCGAAAGGAATAGAAGGCAGAGAAATACATTTTTGGAGGAAACAAAAGTTAAATAAAAGTTTAAAATTTTAGGATATGGTATGTAGCACATAATGTTCAATTGCATAAAAAAAATCCGAAGCAACAAGCATTTAATCATTAAAATTTATAAGCAGAAATTAATGTTGGGCTGTATAGTACAATGAGAAGTTGATTTTGGTAATAATTAGGCTTAAGACCTAGTTATAAAATTATAACATGAGAAATAAACATGCAAGTGACATGTTAAGGCAAAGAATTGGGGGTGGGAGGATGGGGGGATATAAGGAAATGCAATGCTGGCAACAAATAGAATCAATACGCCCATTAATCGCCACATTAGTAACTTCCAATTGATGAAAGAAGACATCATATAAGCAGCTTACCATAAAGTGAATTCTCCAAAGCCATTGTGCCCAATAACAAGAGAAGCACATTTCGGAATTCTCTTCAACTCCGTTATGCAAGGGGATGTATAATCATTGGATAGTATGGTGAATTCTTCTGTTGGAGCACTACAAATTGTGAAACAGAAAACAAATAAAACTATGGTCCTCATAAGGAATAGCTAGCCGCATCAGAAACTAATCTTAGATGAGAAATATCAGGGTTTGTGAACATGAGTCAAGAGGTTAAATCATATATGAAAGCCCAGTAAAATCATAAATACCTTCATGAAACAACAGCTAATCTCAATAAATAATGATTGCATAAATAGTCCTATGAAAATAATTAATCCAAAATTCTCAATCCAGCTACTATGAAAAATATGAAGCACCCAGGATAGAAGAAAACTCAACATTGAAATATTTGTCCTCAACATGGCCCATATGTGAAAGCTCAAAATAAAAAAAGAGAATTAAAAAAAAAAAAAAAAAAGATGAAAATATAGTCTTAAGTGATCATATGTTGAAGGGGTAGAAGAAAGAAGCAAACGTGTGTGAGGAAGCTGTTTCCAATATGGCTCACATACAGACAACTGCATTTATAAATTAAAATCATAAAGGAGGCTAAGCCCCCACAAGTAAGGAAAGAGTTGGACTATTCTATAAGTTAACTGCAATAAAAAAGAGATATAGCTTAAACTAAAACATTTTGGAATACCAATAAACAAACAAGGACATGACAATGCCTCAAAGAATTGAAGTAAAATTAGATTTTGCATTTTCTTAATAGATTCACCTCCATCTTGAATTCATGGTCCACAGGTGCAGTCTCCTACTCTCTCCAGCAGCAATGAGATGGTTGGGTTCACACACTAGTATGCACTGTAAACTGTCAGTTGTTCTCAATTTTTGAAGAACTGAAACATATCCTGCTTTTACTTGTACAATCTTCACGGTATTGTTCTCAAAGCAGTCTGATGTACATGTTGAGCACAAACAGTCAATTCTTCCTTCCCTGGAATCATGTATTGCTCGTTACTACCCAGAAACCAACTCTTATCTCATTAGATATAAATTTCTGTAAATTAAAGACAGAAGCAATCTACCTGCAATAGGGTGTCCTTGTGCTGCCAAGTAAAACAAGACACTGCCCATCCGGTGTGAGTTGCAAACCAGATCTTTCAAATGCAATCTAGAAAAGATTAATAGTGGATAAAGTTTTGATAAGTGGAAGCATGACAACCAAAGATGTCACTTAATATAATAAAAAACAAATGGTTTCATATCTTACTTCTCTACCAAAGATATCTATTGAAGATAACCAGGTTACTGATGTGTGACCAACAAAACAAGGGCATCCTTTACTGGTCTCTTCAATTGCTAGCTTGTAAAGAAACAAAGTTCTGTCCTTATCTACCAGGAGGCCACATAGAGCACAAATGTAGATTTCATTCTCTTTTCTGCTCAGCAACAGTGACAAAACAGGCATGGGGTGGAAGTAGCATCCCAGAAGGTCAACAATGCCCTCTAACTCATTGTTAAGCTCCAAATTTCTCATTATCTTTAGTTCTGAATTTCCTTGAACCTCCTTGGAAATGGAAGTCTTATTATGATAGAATCCAGTTCCTTGTTTCTCCAATCCGGGATTAACATCTAAAGTATTCTCATAGTCATGCCCAACCAGCCTCTCTTTAAAATGTGCTTGGGGTTTTTCTACAGTTGACTCAGATGGAACAAAAAGATTTGATGTATCCTGACCTGAAGCGACAAAAGTTTGAGTTTGTGATATAAGAGGTGACCGGCTGTCTAATACAGGGTTGGAAGTTATAGTAGTTTTGTCCGTATGCAAACCATGGAGTTGCTCTCCAACCGTGGTATCAGCACAAAGTAATTCCTTTTTGTGCAGTTCATCGACAAAAGAGCTCTTATGGAAGGGCTCCGAGTCAAGCAAAGCTCCTGTAGTTTCTGGGACATGACCATCTAAAACTTTTCTGCATATTACACTTTCTAAAAGTGGAGGATTATGTTTTCTTGCTGTAGGTTTTGTATTTGGGACCTTTTTTCTAGTGTATACTTTCTTTTGGACTTGACTATTGGATATATTACTGATTTCAGAAGCCCCAGCTTTAACAACAGTGTCCTTCCTTGATAATTGCACAGAACTCCCGGAGGCTCCTACACTAGTATCACTTGTACCTACAGCTAAAAGAATTATTTGGCTTACTTGAAATTCAGAATAAAAAAGAATACACTTATAGAATTACAACAAATCATTCAATTGGTTCATATGCCGATTTAGACAAAACCACACATTTCACTAATTACAAATCTGAAATCTCAGACAATTTGAAAAGGGGTTATTTCCCCAGATATGTTGTTAATGAAGAATAAAAAACTGAATAAATATATAGATTAGCCTTGTTTCATGAGCCAGATGGACGTTGAGAATATCAGTCAATATCAGTCATAGTTATAGACATATTCTCATTGTGTGACAAATAAATATAGAATTTACTGTAAAGGAGTCAATAATCATTACCTTCATTACAATCAAGTGCAGTTTTGAAGTCCTTGGAATTGATCTCAGCACCTAATGAGTTTTCAACCAGATTTTTGCTTATATCCTGGTTTACTTCAGTGTAAACTTTCTTGCCAGCAGACATGCAACCTAAAATAGACTCAGATAAGTATAGATCCCCATCCTGAGGCCTTTTAGTCAAATTCAATTGCATTTTATCATCATGCAAGACGTCTTTACTCCCGCTAGTCTCAATATGAAAAACCCACGAGTCCTTCACATCTACATTAACAAACTGTTCCCCACTGTTGGGAGGGCATGCAACTTTATCGAAACTAGGTTGATCAGCTTCCACACTGTTGGAAGGCAATAGGTTTATTACATGATCCCCACATTGATCATCATCAAATGTGTCAAGAACAATAGAATTGGTAGGTTCAGAACTTCGTACAACTGAGTGATCTATACCAGGAGATTGAGCCTCTACAAAGAAGCTAGTTTCATTTTTTTCTTTATGAGGTGTAGGAATAAAAGGAAAATTCTCTGAAGGACAAACAGTTCTCTTTTTCTTGCTTGAGGTTTTTTTAAGCAGAGGAATAGCTTGTGGAAGCAGAAATGTCATCATTGACTTGGCTATATCTTGACCAGACGAATCAAAGTCGCTCTTTTCAGAACTTACATTTGAATTAGATGTGCCTGTTTCTTCTCCTGGGGGTGATTTATTCATCAATTCTTCAGAAACAACCACATCAGTTGCCATTAAATCTTCTTTGACACCACAAATTATTTTATTGCAGGTACTTGGAGCAGAATTTGTAGTATCATCTGCATCAAAGTATCGTCAAACACAGACGAAAGGAGATTTATTGATGACAATATATTATGAAAAGTGTAAAATGAGAGCTTAAGAAATTGAATTTGACCAACTTAGAACAAAATAAGTGAATAGGTTAAGGAACACCTTGAATATCTAGCGTATCAGGAGCACAAAGGTCAACATCATGGACAGTTTGGGATTCTTGTAGACATGGTGCATCTACAGCTGTGAACTCTGATAATGCTGGAAAATTCAACCCTTCCACTTCACTATCTCGCACCCTATCAAGCTGTGAGACATTAAGAACATTTCTCATGGTACATCAAATGACTCTGGAAACGTGACTTTTACTAAAATCTGAGAAAAATAATTATTTAATGAATAGGTATAGAAAAGAATAGCCCTGACTTTGACATGACTGAGAACCCATAAGTAGAAAGCAGAAAGAAACTGAGCACAACTCACAAGACATCAACATGTCTACCAATTCATAGCTTCTGGCACAGAAAAGTTGAGAAGAAATAAAGGATAAATACTTACAGGTTTTTCTTCTGCACATGAGTTTCTGACTATAATGGATTTATTATCTTCAGATCTAGCAAGCTTGCTCTCTTCATGGGCTAGGACAGCTTTCACCCTTAGATGATCAGAGTACTCAACAGACTTTAAGGACAAACCATCTTTGGCTGAAAAGTGACTATTTTCTTCTCCAGTTGCATATTCTAATTGTTCTCCCATTGACATTCCTCCTAGAAGTTTACTCCCTTGCTTAAGATTCCCATGTATTAAATTTGATGGCTCAACAATACATGTCAAGTCTCCAGCTCGCATTCTTTTAAAACTGTCAATACTTAATGACTTGGGATTTATAATTTCACGCCTCTTGCTTCCTGTAACTTGAGGCCTTGCCAAATATGGTAATAGTTCAGAACATGTGTGTGAACCTTGGCACTGATTATTGTGCTCTATATTGGAAGCTCCATTGCAAGTGCTGGAAGATAACAGACTACTTTCTGCTATTCCATTGACATTTGCTACCAGCTCCCGAAGTAACCTCTGGACAAATGGATTTCTGAACCCAAAGAACTGCATATCTCAGGAATAAGGGAATAATTTAATTTAGCATAATATCCCAGTCCTCTTAGTTACAGTGTTAGACTTTTGGAACTGGTGATTTTGGAAATAAATACAGAACATTAATGAAGTGTGCACCCTGCTCGCAAGCAGGCCTAGCAGTTAAAGACGCATGGATAGCCAGGTATATCAGTTACTCCAACTCTTCACTCACCCTAATGCACCTTCTAACCATGTTAGACACAAACAGGACACTTAAAATGGTCCTGATCACTTGGACATGATCCTCCAAACATAAGGAAAAATTACAAAAAAGACATGCACATCTGACACCGATAACAACAAAGCCAAGGACAATCCAGAAGGTGCAATTAAATAATCAATAAGTATGGAGTCATTCATCACAAAAGAATAACTAGGGAGAGACAAAGAATAGCTATGGAGAGCCATTCATCACAAAAGTTGCAATTAGTAGAACACTATGAGCTCTGGAAATGCAAAACCCTCAAAATACTAATTATGCATTCAGCGTAATAATTCAATGGAAAACCATGGTTACATAAGTTTGATAGTTATGATGTTCAATACCACATTCAAATGTCACCTAACATTAGTAATAGGGACAAATATTAAATTTTTTCAGTTAAGATTAGATGAATTCAAAATTTACAATGAAATAAATGGATCGTAAATTTCACATAAGAATCGCATAACTCAGTTCCATATAGTGACTTTGACCAGATTAAAATTGAATAACATTGGTTTTTCATTGTTCAAAATTTGCTGTTTGAGAACAGAAAAATAAGCCAACCAACATATAACTATTTCCAGGCATATGAAAAAAGGATTTGGTTCAAGCTAGCAACAATTTTTCTACAAAACAAAGAAGTCAGTGGTTTATGTTCAATTATGTGAATTAAGTTTCCAATAATCCTAATGTTGTTCTGTCTCAACTGCATTCCTCATTTATACATCAGATTCAAGCAAATAAGCTACGAAATTTATACTTTAAAAACATAACTGAATGTTAGATTGTATGGCCAGAAGCCTTCTTTTTAACACCATCACTCCACTAAAGCAAATAGATGAGATTAGTTTTTTTCTTCCAAATTAGTTTTAATCAATAGAAATGTTTCCTTCCTCCTCATACACCAAAACAAGATTAGTGCATTATCCTTTCATCTTTTAGAAAGAATCATACTTTTAGACATCATATTTGTCCCACTAAACAAATTAATTCTCAAACATTTTCTTTGGCTTCAGATGCATCAAAGACTAAACCAATTACCGTAAATAGGTATACACTTAATCCATTTATTTATTACTGAGTGAGAGAGATAACACTGCATTATTAGAAATCTTTCCTTATCTTTCTTGCCAGCGTGCAGCAGGCTTAATTTTGATCATTCATAGTGCTCATCAGACTGTCATATTCTCAATTCCCAAATTGGTAATGTTTCTGTACCTCTGCACTACTTGGGTTCATCCAAAAAAAAAAAAAGGAAATGCCCATCAAAATATAGAGCTAGCAGCTTTGCTGCAGTGAACTTTAATATTTCATGGTGCATAATTAGCAGATTCAAAAAGGTGTTGATAGAATAAACAAAATACAGGACAAAACTGAAGTTACTAAGAAATCATCAAGATAGAACTCCTTGTCAAGCTCTACGAGTACCTGAAAGCTAAGTTTTATCCCAGGTTCAATAAGTAAATATACATATACAAATATGGGAAAGATACTGATGTTAGTATGACATCAGTATGACATGCAACTTGAAAGATAACTTGTTGTCAAAGGTGCTAAGGTCTACCTCTATACCATCTATCTTGCCAGAAAATCTTTTGCCATGCCAGATCTTCATTCGCGGGCAACCTTTCTTCTGAAATTTCTCCCACGCCATATCTGCTGTTTGCCCAGAACACAAATGTCCAGCAGCAGAAGTAATCTGCAAAAAAATGATCATACATCTTTTTAGCTATGCATAAAACCAAACAGCATTTGTTGGAAAGCTGCAGGGTCTAGGTACAAACCACAAATAATGGACCTTTATGACCTTCCTGAATTTCCATCTTATAAGTGCTCCCATTATAAGCTCGACGAGCTTGATATCCCACGGGATAAGGATACCGATCTTTACCCTACAAAAGTACAAGTTCAGTCAACTAAAAGCATGGCAAAATGAGATGCAGGCAAACAGAATTTGCAACAGCCCAGGACCAGCCAAGTAAGCCCGTGCTTGTTGAGTTAATTAGCTATGCTTTTTTATGAGAGAAATGCAACTGTAGCCAAAATTAATTCTGTAGCCATGATGGGATTTAGCAGCTGTTTTCTACAGGAACTTCTAATTTGGGACATTAATAGGACCCTTGACTGTCACACAAAGGAGACAGATCCTCTGTAGTTCTTGAATTTGATTCTCCAATTAGTTAGGACTTTTAAGAGTTTAAACTTTGTTATCTAAAGTTTAATTATCTTTCCTATCATATCCTGGATAAGAAGACACCCCTCTCTTTGCACACTTCTCTTCTTTCCAACCTTGCTACCATACTAGGATGTAATCGCAGCAGCAGCAGTACGGTCCACAATATCTACCTTTTGAATGTTTCATTTCTAAACCTTACTCTATTGCTATCTGCTAAATCATTGCAAACCCTAAATACCTACCTATTTTCCTAGTCTTTACAATATGCCTTTCAAACACCTCAGTTTCTCAACCCCTGAAAAACATAGATTGCCTTGCACATAAAAGATCACACAACTAAACCCTAACCCAAAAAAGGGTTCCTTTGGTACCTTATACAGCAGGGAGTGAAAAAGCAAGATAATTCTGTTGACATATCATCATCAGTCCTCTTTTTCACCAATCTAAACAAGGCTTCAACAGCCGAAACACAAGTAATGTTAAAATTTTCAAAAGACTTACATTCAGTCTCCTTCCTCTCCTCTTAGCATGATAAGGTAAACTTGATTTGCTCATCTAAATTAGCTTTAACTTCCACAAATTTGCAAAATCTACTGAGCGAACTCAAAATTTTATCTCAAATTGCAGATTCATATATTTTACAAGAACATGAATAATGAAAGGTATGTGCAAGGATTGAACAAAAGGGGAAGAACAAACCCTAGAAGAGCTCCAATACTTCTTGTCCCAGACTCCACTGTATAAAGATCCAATTGAAATTATTTCAAGACCGTCTGATTTCTCTTCTTCTTCGTCTTTAGATTTCGCCATTGGAAGGAAAACAGAGAAGATGAAATCAAGCCCTTGATTGATGGATGGAATCAACGGTGGTTGATCAAATAGAAAGAGATAGAGGAGAATTTAGATGGCGGGAACGAATACTGAAATTCTCAAATTCCCTCCACATTTCAAAATATTAGGAGAAAAATCTTTACATAGTATTTGATTATAAAATTCATTTCATTGAAATTTTTTATTTATAAATCAGTTAATTATAGAATTCATTTTAAATATGAAACTTTTTTAGAAGGTTTTAAATATTAAATTTTATTAGTTTATAGTCTTTGTTAAGATTATATTTTATTGATAAATTCTATCATTCTTTTATAAAAATTGATTTAAATATAAATAATTTTATAAAATTAAAAATAATAAATTACAAATGAATTTTCATTTATATTAAATATAAAAATTAAATGTGAATTCTAAATGAATTTTTTAAAATTTTATGAAATTTATTTTACATTAAATATTTTTTTTATTTAACTATATAATTTAATTTCATATAACAAAATTAACATTTTTAACATATTAAATATGAAAGTATAAATCTTAATTAAATTTCATAGCATTTTATTGACTCCATCCATATCAAAAGGAGACTCAAAGCATAAATCTTAATTATATAAAACCTTTAAATTTTAATTTTAATTAATAAAAGGAAAAAATAAACTAAATTTAAAATTGAAGTAGCTAAATTTTGGACCTCGTGAGAAAAATTAGCTTAATTTAGCTAAAGCAAACAGAAAAATGAGAATATCTACTAAAGACTTAATAAATAAATTTACCTTTAATTTTTTTTGCATTGCAATTATACTTTTTTTTTTTTTTTGTCAATTATATCCTAATTTGAAATTTTAATTGCAATTCTACCACAAGTTATAATTGTAAGAAAAAAATTATTAATTAAAAGTCCAAAAAATCAAATTGATCATTAAACTTATTATATCATATTGACAATTTAATTTATAAATTTTTATTGAAATTAATTGAATTTCTTTTGCAAACTTGATTAATTATGTCATTAATTTGATTATTAGTAATATACTACAAAATTGAATAACCTAATTAGTTAATATATAAATTTAAAGGTTAAATTGATAGTATGATATAATAAACTCTAAGGTCAATTTCACTTTTTTTCCTTAAAATTTATATGAAAATATTATTATTATTATTATTATTATCAATTTAATTTTACAGTATATAATTTCAACTAAATTTTAAATTTAGGAAATAATTGAAAAAAAAAGATATAATTACAAATTAAAATATATAAATTCAGGGTAAATTTATTTTTTAAGCCAATTTTAATTAAATACATCAATGTTTAGTGGACAACACAAATCTAATAAAACAATTAACACAGCTAATAGACATTTTTTCAAAAGAAAAAAAAAATTAAAAAACAAAAAACATGTACCAGCCATAGCCCATAGATAGACAAACAAGGGGGCAACAAATATTAGATCCCAAAGACAAACATGCCATTTTAGTGTAAAACACCATGTGTTATGCATACAATGTAACAGTACTATTGTTATTGTTCTATTGGGTTATCACATGTTAGCTTTTATGTGTTCAACTAGTTGGTAGATCCATAAATCATCATTAGTGGGATATTATTTATCCATATATAACCAAGTCAATTACTGAAAAAACATATATATATATATATATAAACTAAAGTGAAAGCATTTGAAATTATTATATCACCTAATAAAAACAATATCGTTTTGATTGATAAGTAGATAATAAGAAAATAATGAAACGATCATTAGATTAAACATGAAAGATCCCTCAATTGGGATTGTGAAAAGATAAAATTATCCCCTCAAATCAATTGGAGCAATACTATTCATTATTGCAAGGCTTTTATAGTATTTATATAGATTTGCCTAAACACTTAAGGCTTAATTCAAGTGGCAAGAGTATTGTTCTTGGGAATGAAAAGTTTTGGATTCAAGTCCTTTCTTCCGCACTAGGTGAGATTTTGCCTTTATGACTAGTGTAAGAGAATGGCTACTCTCTATTGTATAATCCACAGCCCATTAAGCCTCCCTAGTATCAAAAAAAAAAAATATAGATTTGCCTAATCTCACTTTAACTTCTAAATAGCATTAATCCAAAATTCATAAAAAAATTTCTTTTAGTATATGCTATATCTTTTTTCTTCATTCTTCTTCATCTAATACAACCAATGAATATATTTCTCCTCAAAGCACATTGTACGTATTTGGCAAACAAGGAAAAAAAAAAAAGCACATTGTACGTCTAACTAAAAATTATGGTGTTACTTCCTTTTGGTCTCAATGGTTGGAAGCTCAGTCAAGGAAGTTTCGGACTGCAACTTCAGGTTTACAAGTTTCTGGTGGTAGTGTTAATTGGATTAAGCCTGATCCTAGGTGGGTTAAGTTAAATATTGATGTTGCAATTTTTTCTAACCAGCATAAGTATGGGGTGGGTTTTGTGCTTCGAAATGAGCGAATTTCGGGGTGCTTGTGCTAAACCATTTTCGGGTGATGTTTCTCCTAAGGTTGCTGAAGTCATTAGAATAAGGGAGGCTTCAAGTTGGATTAAGGCTCTTCAATTATCACAGGTGGTTTGCGAATCTGATGCTCTTTCTGTTGTTCAAGCTATCAATGGTAATGAAGTCATCAATTCTTATTTTGTCCTATTGGTTGAAGATTGTAGGGCCCTTCTTCAAAGTTTCACAAATATGTTAATTGTGTTTTTGTTAAAAGATCCGCGAATCAGATTGCTCATTCTTTGGCAAGAATGACTGATTCTTTGTCTGATCTTGTGATATGGGGTTCTCAACCCCCAGAATTTATTGTTTCTGTTCTTAATGCAGATTTGCATAATTAAATAAAGCTTAGTTTTGTTTCAAAAAAAAAAAATAGTAAGGACTCTTATTTGATATAAAATTCTTTCTTTTTTCTTAGTTTTACCATCAAAATATATATCTCATAGGACATTGGGTTATGTTGCGGAATTAATACCGGATTAGAGCAAGAATGCAGCTAATAATTTGAGAAAAATAATGACACAAGATTTTACGTGGAAAAACCTCTAAACAAATTAGGGTAAAAAATCACAGGCAAAAATAGAAGAATTTCACTATGAAAAATAATAAGAGTTATAACCTCTCTTTATACCATAAGGAGAGAACAACACTCTCTCTTGAAATAAAAAGAACACTCTCTATTTTTCTTTCACTAAAAACTCTCTCTATATTGAGTATTTGGGATATATAAATGAAGAGGAGAATGAGCTTTTATATAGGCTTCCAACCAAGTTCGTCATAACTTGCATTTTGCAAGTTGTGCCACTTTTTCCAAATAGGTAGGGGACCGAATTCGATGCCCACTTTATTTGAATATCTTACAATAATCTCCCACTTAAAGATTTGATTGAAGATCAATCAATATTCACACTATTCTTTCTTCCTTCACATCTCTATGTTGCTCACGTCTCTATCAGACTACTAGATGATCGATATCAAACAAACTTATCAGTATTGACTGCCTTTGTCATGAAATTTGCTATGTTATCATTGGTATGAACTTTTTGCATATCCACAGTTTATTCTTCCACTTTCTCACGAACGAAGTGGTACTAAACTCGAATGTGATTCGTCTGTGAATGAAAAGCTGGATTCCTTGTCAGATGCAAGGCATTCTGACTGTCACACAATAGAGAAATCTTGTCATGTGTTACTTAAAATCTACAAGTGTACAGATCGTGAACAAGTAATATAGTAATTGAGTAGAGTGTCGATCCCATGGGAAAGAAATTGACAATTACCAAAATTATGAATTATTTTATTATTTAGAATACTGATTTAGTTGAAATAAAGAAGAAAATAAAAATAGGTATTAAAATATAAATTCAATATATGAAAAAGATTTAGGATTTAGATTTCATCAATTGATTACCTATGACTTCTCTATATTCTCCAGATTGGTTTAATTTTCATTGGAATTAATGATTAGATTTTCCTAAATTATATGATGTTCTCTCTCAAGATACAACACAAATATTTATGTTAACCTTATGTCTACTCTCGTGATCACAAACAATTAACACAAACGCATTAAGATTTATGGAAATCCTTTAAATAATCACAAATAAGTGTTCTTATCTCTAAGCAACACATTCCCTAGTTCTAATATCTCAATGAACTAATATTATGCTTCCATTTTCGCTACTTCACATAATATGTTTAAATATACAAATAATGATCAATTATTTACAAACATTAAATTTTAAGATAAAAGATTAATTCCAATAATTAAAACCAAATCAATCAAACAAAGATAGTTATAGACAAATCAAGAGATTAAATCTAAATCTTAGATAAAAAAATTTAGCTACTCATAATTAAGAAGAAAGAAACAATTAAATTAACAATCAATCTAATCTAAAACATAATAACAACTTAGTATTGAATTGAAAAAATAAAAGTTTAGGAAGAACTTTTTTTGGGATATAGTCTTTGGCGTACACGAGCTCCAAAACTTCTCTTCTTGATCAAAATGAAAATACAAAGAAATGAAACTAAGAAAATATAAATCTCTATATCTATTTGTTTATTTAATTGAATGATTGAATGAATTGAAAGAGTGGTGGTAATGCCTATTTATAGGCAATTTCCATTTTTTTTCCCACTATCTTGCATCATTGTCTGCATCATTATTATTATGACATTATTGCTTGCATCATTAATATCATGACATCATTATCTGCATCATTATTATTATGATATCATTGCCTACATTATTAATATCATAATATCATTACCTGCATCATTAATATCATTTTGATTTGCAAAATAAAATAAAATACTAAAAATATTTTATAATTTATTTATAAATTGTCGGAATTATTTATTTCTCAAAATAAGTAATAATATTATTAAATTCTCAAGAACTAAACCAAAATTTGAGTTTAAACAGGTAAAATAACTTTAAGAAAATAGAGTTATCATCCTGTTTATGCCTGAGTTTTTCCATTATCATTTTCAACCAAATTGCTTCTTTACTAGCTTGTATAGCTGCTACATATTCTGCTTTTATTGTTGACGTAGCCACAACTGATTGTAGTTTTGAAACCCAGCTTACTGTTCCGCCAGTAAGAATAAACACATAACCTGTGGTGGATTTTCTTCTATCCAAATCACTTGCATAATCTGAGTCAACATATCAGTTGACAGTAGATTCTAATCCTCTATAACACAATGCAATATCTGAGGTCCCCTTAATGTATCTTAGGATCCTCTTCACTGTATTCAAATGCTCTCTACCAGGATTTTCCATGTACCGACTAAACACTCCCACTGCATGTGTAATGTCTAGTCTTGTACAAATCATAGTAAACATAGGCTTCCCACTACTGATGCATACGGTACTCGAGACATCTCCATCCTCTTTGCTTCACTGCTAGGACTCATACTAGAGGACAACTTGAAATTAATAGGAAGTGGGGTAGAAATTGGCTTACAATCTTGCATATTGAAGCGTCGCAAAATTTTTCTCAAATAATTCTTTTGACAAAGCCAAATCTTCCTATTATTTCTGTCTCGGAGAATTTGCATCCCTAGAATCTTGTTTGTGGGTACCAAGTCCTTAATTTCAAACTTCCTAGCCAACTGAGCCTTTCAAATTTTTAATATGATCTTTTTTGGGGCCTCTACCAACATGTCATCAACATACAACAGTAGAATGATGAAATCATTATCACCAAACCTCTTGAAATAGGCACAAGGGTCTGCATTAAGCCTGTTGTATCCAAGGCTTATGATGAAAGAATCAAATCTCTTATACCAACACCTCAGTGCCTGTTTGAGACCGTATAGAGATTTGTTCAACCTGCAAACCAATTTCTCCTTTTCATATTCTTCAAATCCTTTTGGTCGGAGCATATAAATTTCTTCTTCAAGATCTCCATGAAGAAAAATAGTTTTCACATCTAACTACTTTAAGTGTAGGTTAAGAGTAGCACTCATTGCCATAACTACTCTGATTGTATTAAGTCGAACCACAGGGGAAAAAATCTCTTTGAAGTCAATGCTTTCTTTATGAGCATACCCTTTTACCACCAGTCTTGCACGATACCGCTCCACTTGATCATCACTATTTCGTTTGATCTTGAAAATCCATTTATTACCAATAGGCTTTCTTCCTTGTGGAAATGGCACAAGCTCCTAAGTCTTGTTCTTATGAAGAGCTTCAATTTATTACTGCATTGCTGCAATCCACTGAGATGCATTTGAACTGTCGATCGCCTCATGAAGATTTGATGGTTCTGAAGGAATATTGGGCACAAATTAAGCGAAAGCAACGTGGTGGGTGAAATTTTAAATATTTTAAAATTTCAAAACACCCAACTTTTGTGTCCAATAAACATTTAAGCAATCTCTTTAATTAATGTGTAAAACACATATGTAAAGAAAAGAAAGAACAAGTGGCAATCTCATTGCCTTTTGAAGCCAAAGTCTTTAATCTTTTCTTTTCCTTTGAGCTCCCCAAATGTTGAGCCTCTAGAATTTCCACACCAAACTTTATCTTTCAAGCTCCATTTGGTTTCCTTGGTTGTTCTTGATTTCCTCTCTTTGGTTGTCCAAATGAAATCAAGATCTTCCTTGACAAATCTTTGGTGTTTGATTTCTTTAAATTGCTATGGATTAATCAACTCTTTTTTAAGAAGCTTTTTAGTTTTTTCACAAAGAGCATATATTTTTCATCAAGAAGAAGAGAGCTAATTTTTGAAGAACACTTCTTCTTTTATAGTCTTTCTCTCTTTTGCTTTTTCTTAAAGAAGATGATTAGTCATTAGTCAATAGCCAATTCAATTACATTACTTGCATAGCCAAAATACCTTTGTTGGCTATTAAGAAGTCAAATTGAAAT
>CATKHJ010239314.1:0-28875 GCA_949750685.1 Vernicia montana
TATATATATATATATATATATATATATATATATATAAGAAATATGAAGAAATCATAATTACATACATACTTCATATAAAAATTTAAGAAAATTTTTTTTATTATTATCATGTAAAATTTTGTAGATCTAAATAGAATTTTGAGTAGTCTTAAATTATTGAATTGATTGAATAATTATTCAAATTCTTGTAAAATGAGGCGGTATTTGATAAAATTGAAAATTAAGTGTTAAATAAAATAAATGATACTCCCTTCGGTTCTCAATAACTGTCTTTTTAGAAAAGTGATTTTGTTTCAATATAATTGTCGTTTTAGGAGTTCAATGCAACATTTATTAGCTTTTTTCTAACTTTCCCCTCATCTCAGTTCCAATATTTCATATATTTTTTCTTATTTGGTGAGAGAAAATAAGAGTATATTTGTTCATATTAATTAAAATTAAAAGTATTTAATAGCTTCCTTAATATGTGTGCATCCTCCTAAAACGACAGTTATTATGAAACGGAGAGAGTATAATTTTTAAATTGTAAAAATATTTAAAAATTATATCACTTGTTGTATTCAATGTAGATTTTAAGTTAAAAATGTTGACTTACCATTTTAAGTGATTTTTTAATTTAATTTAGATTTTAAAGATAAGTGTTATCAAACAATTTAAAACAATTAAGTGTTGAATTATATTATCAAACACTATATAAGTCATGTTATTTTCCTTCCTTATAAAAGAAAAAAAATTAAAGTGTAATATATAATTTACTAAATTATATTACATAGATACCATGATAAAAAAAATCTTATAAATATTTATAAATAATATGTGATTCACAATATGATATAATAATAAATAAAAATAATCCAAAAATACAATCAATAATAAAAACAATTCAAACCAATCGATTCAATTTTTTATATTTATTTATTTTTTCATTATTATTCTGCAGGGAGCACTTTACCATTAGAATTAAACTCAATATTTTAAGTACCAAAGTTTAAAATTAATTATATTTACTATTAATACTTATACAATGAACCAAATATATATAGATAATATAAAATATAATAATGAGATTTTTAATATGAATATATTAATTAGATAAAATATAAAAATTACCTTATGAATCAATTTTATATTTATAAAATCCTTCAAATATGTTATTGTAAATATATATTTTCATCTTATTCAAAATTTGTATATTTTTTCTTTGAATTGTGAAACTATATTAAAGAAAAGTCACTCCTATTTTTCTTTATTTCACTAAACTTTCACATGAATGATTGATCATAGTAAACAATGGCTAAATAATTAACACATAATTTTTTTCTTAGTGATCTAAATTAGATAAAAAAGAAAGATTATAATAATAAATTTTATGGTTTTCTTAAGATCTCCATGCAAAATTTGAAACATATCAAAAAATCAATCCAAAATGAATTCTTATTTTTTTAATTAATTAATATAACAATAACAATAATAAAAATATAAAATCTTAATTGCAATTAATTAATTTTTAATTCTACAATTATTTTTCAATATCAATTGCAATTAATTAACCTTTAATTTCACAAATAAAAAATCAAATATATAAAAAAATACTAAATTAAAAATATGAAAAGCAATTGATATGTGAACAAAATATTAAAACCTTTCATGATGACCTGATGAATATTCCAACAAAAAATTATATATAACATAAATTTAATATTGTAAGATAAAATATATCAATAGATAATAAATTAACTCATCGTCTTTGCAAGAGATCTATGTTTAATTCTATTAAATTAAAAAAATAGATATAAAATTAAATAAACAATAACAAATAGTATACCAAGTATAGTTGTATATATATCACATTGGTATCTTTAAGTGATGATCAATTAAAAATAAAAAATAACTAAAATTGAAACACAAAAATTGAATACCATAATTCTAATTCTTGGACAATTATAGATTTTTTAATAATATAATATAATTGTATATAACGATGATCAATATTTAAAAATTCTAATTTAAAATAATCAAAAGTAAAATAAATTGAAGTTGTACATTCCATTAGCATGACATGTAATTAACTTATTATTAAAAAATATATTAACTTTTAATTTAAATAAAAATGATATGTGAAAAATTCAACAAACCTTTAAAATTTGATAGATAATATAAAAATTTGATAGATGTATTATTTTTATAGGAAATTATAAAACAAATTTAAATCCTACTATAATAAGATTTCTCTATGCAATAATAATAATAATAATAATAATAATAGATGTCTAATTTGGAGAATATGAAAAATTAATAAGGGTATTTTTATCTATCAATATGTTTCATTTCTTTGTGTGTGTGTATATATATATATTATGAAAAGAAAAAACTCAAAGTTTAGAGGGCGTTTGGTATCAGTGCGATATTTTGTTTTTTTTTTTCAAATTTCAAAAAAAAAAAAGTATTAGAAAATATTTTTAAAAAAATTATTTTTTTTTCATATTTATTCATAAATATTTTGAAAACAAAAAATAGAAAACTAAAAATAACAAATTCTGATTTTAAAAATCTTGTTTTTGTATTTGAAAAATAAAAAATAGAAAACAGAAAACAGAAAATGATACAGAACGAGCTATTAACAATTAAAAGAGACGATTATTTTACTAATTAATAATAATTATTTTATTAAAAAATTAAAGCAATCTAATTGTATATATATTACTTGCAATTCTAAAATCACACTTTATTTAAATAATTGTTGGATAATTTAATATTATTAAATTAAAAAAAAAAATCATTTGTATACAATGGTAGGGCTATTAAGTATCAACATGTTGCTGGGGTCCTGGGGATATAAATAATTGTTAATTTTTTTAATCAATCCAACAATTTTGAATTAATGTTTGATTGTTTTCTCAAGTTGAAATGTGAAAAGTTCAAGTTTGAAAATTTGGGACGTGAGCGAAGCTAAAAAAATTTGTCCCAATTTGGTGTTTTAATGTAAACTGTTGATAGTCAAAATGGTTATGTAACTCTCTAGATTTGTAACGAAGAAAAGAAAAAAAAATCTACCAGCGGTTTGAAATAAATGAATTTTTATATTTAAAAAAATAAATTTAAAATATGAAATTTAATTAAATTTTATATTTTTATATTTAGAACAAATTTATAAATGAGTCGTTTTTATTATTATTTTTTAAAATACTCTCAATATAATAAATATAATTAGAAAAAAAATAAAACAACTAAAATAATGTATATTATATTTTATAATTAATATTTAATTTGTAAAATATAATAAAAATTAGTTTAAAAAAAAAGAAAAATGTGAGAGAGAGAGGATAGTAAGAGAAAATAGAGAGAGAGAGAGAGAGTAATTGTTTTGTTAGTTTTATGAAATTTATTTGGAAATTTCAATAATTTAATGGAATTTGATTTAGTTATATTAAATTTCATATAATTGAATTCGTATAATTGAAATTGACATTTTTTAATATTTCAAACACAAAACATTTTTTAAAAATGTGAAATTTGAAATTAATTACACAAAAATTTGTGGAACTTATTTACTTCAAATGAACTGTAAAATAGTTTATAATAGAAAGTTAGTGGGTATTTGCCATTTTTTTTTTTTATTTTTTTTATGCAGTTGTTAGTTTTTTTTTTTTTATTATCAATAGCTGTATCAAACCCATTTGATTATTATATTTTTTTTAAAGATAATTGTTAGTTGTTAGGTAGTCAAACAATTACTGTATACAAAAGCTTTAATTTAGAGTTTTTCTAAAACATCTCCTACATATTTAAATAAAAATACTAAATTATACTATTAAAAAATAATATTTAAATAAAAAGATAATATTAATATTTATCTTTAATGATCATTAAACATATTAACAACAATAACTAATAATAATTTTACAAAATATTTAACAACAATTAGCGATCGGCTACCAGCTACTCCCTTCATTCTATTTTTATTGTCATTTTTTAAATAATTTTTTTAAAAATATTTGTCATTTTATAAAACCAATAAAGTATTAATGACATTTTTTTAATTTTACCCTTATTTATTATGAGTGAAAGTATTAATAAAATAATAAATAAATAAAAATTAATAGAGTATTTTAATCACATTAAATTATTTTTTACTATAATTAAAGTTATTTAACAAGTTATTTAATTATTGTGTAAAAATCTTGAAATACATGGAATAATAGCTAACAACTAACAGTTGTTACAAGCAGTTAAACCAAATGATGCCTTAATATGAATATAATAAATGTCTTCTAATAAGTAATAACTTTGGCTTTGCTTTTAAATAAAAGGTATTGACAACTGAAAATTTTCATCCTATCATTTTATCAAACTATAATTTGTACAAAACATAAAAAATAAAAAAATTCAGCATTGGTTTTTAAAAAGTAACTTATATGTATAATATAAATAAAAATTTTGTGAGACAAAATTTAAATGTAACATGTAATAAAGCATTGTATTATTTATAAAATTATGAAATTATAATTCAAATTTCAATCAAAATCAAAATTTCAAAAATAAATTTGTGAAGGCAGGAGCCATAATATAATGGGTATTATTTGAAGAGGAAAAAAAAACATATGCAAAAATTTAATTAATGATAAAATTTATGTGTTCGAAATAAATTTTAAAATAGTAAAATTTATATGAATTTTACTGTTTATAATAATTAAAAAGTAAGAATATATATATATATATATATATATATATATATATTTTTTTTTTTTGAGACATGTTTATTTTAGATAAGAATTTTGATATTTTGAATTTTTAATAATACATGTCATAAATAAATTGAATTCTTATAATATCATATTAATTTTAACACAATTTTTTTTTCCGAAATAACTTTTTTTTTTAACTTGAAAATTTGAAATTTATCAATTACTAAAATAAAATTTAAATATAAAAATTAATAAAATAAAATTAACTTTTTATAAGTTTTGAGTCTCCAAATGGAAGCATTGTGATTCCGCGAGGCAAGGGAATGATTGAAAAATGAAAACTCTCACATTTGAATTTGATGGATAATTACACCAATTTTTCCAAAGGAATCTTGAAATTCCCAACTCTCACAAGATACCATTTGGCTATCATGCCAATTGCCAAGAGCTGCGTATATAACACTCTAACTAATTCTTTTGTATTTTTCCCCTCTCTTAAATTTATATTTTATAATAATTTGATTTTTTTTTATTAAAATTAAAAATGAGAGTATACCACTAGTAAACCTTTATTAATAAAATCAAACACATAATTTCATAATTTTGAAATTGATTCAAGTATTGTTCAGTTAAATTTTATTAATAAAATTAATTAAAATTTAATAAAATAAAATAAATTCTTATAAAATTCTTAATTAAAATTTATATTAATTAATACTTTAATCTTTACTGTTTCAAATTTAATACTTTTAGTGCATAAAATTTATTAATGACCCATACTTTAGTTATCATTTATAAAATTATTAATTTTCACTACAGTTTAACTTATGTAACACTATAGTCTCTAAAATTTTAAAACACAATGTATTTGAATTTCAAAGCTTACGTTTTTTTTTTTTTTTAATTAAAGTTAGTGTAAAAATTAAATGTACCAATTTTAAAGTAGCAGGAATTAAAATTTTAATTATGACAGATTTTAGGGATATTTTAGTAAGTTATCCTAAAAGTATATATCCTCTAGTAGATCAACCCACAAACTTTTACCAAATTTTTTTCCCTAAAAAAAAAAAGACTTTTACCAAATTTTATTATTTTAAATATTTTTAGTGAAATGAATAACAACTTAATATAATATATATATATAATTTAATGTCAAAATCTAATGCTTTTTTCATGAAGATAATTGCATGTAAATCTATTAATAATGTCATTGATTAAACATAAAAAAAAAATGCTTTTTTCATGAAGAAAATTGCATGTAAATCTATTAAAAATATCATCCATTAAACATGAAAGTTTAATTGTTTATTTACTAATTAAAAAATCTAAGAATACTTTAAAGGAAATTAATTTGGAAGTTTTCAACAATCATGAAGATGAATTTTCAATTACAAATTAATTTGGGAGTTTTCAATTTACACTAAATAAACTTAATGAACATTCATATAGTTTAATAAGAAAGTTGCAAAAAGGATCAATATAGTTTTATATATTGCAATTAAAAAAAATCACAACAAATCAAATTATCAAATCAATTTGTTTTTTTTTTTTGCCAAAATTAATCAATTTGATTTGGCTTGCCAAATATAGTGCAATACCTTTATATTGTGGCTCATCAATTGGTTAATTTTGAAATAATTTTGGTAGTTTTTTTTTTTTTTTTGGTAACTCAACTTATAGTGTGGTGTGAGTTATGGTAAGTTTTATTTTATTCAAATTGAAAATTTTGACAGAATTTATGTTCTTTGGTCTCCTAGATTTAATAAATTTAGATATATATTAGATTAGATAACTTGTTTATTTTGATTTGGTTAAATTTTTTATGATAATAAAAAATAAAATAATTAAATGGAATCAAATTATATATGTTTATATACAAAACACATAAAGCACCTAATCAAATTATATGTATGTGTGTGTCATCAATCATTTGATCAATTTATTTATTTATTTATTATGATTTTGATTTGATTCATCTTGATATTTTCACAATAAATATTTAGTTATTTTGATTTTAATTTTAATTAAACTGAGTTGAATTAATAGATACTTACTGTGATAATATTTTATTTTATATATATAACAAAAATTATACTAATATATCTCTATAAAGACCACCGAACAATAAAATTTCATTTTCCAAAAAAAAAAAAAAAAAAAATCATGAAAAAAAATTCAAGATGGAAGTCAACCGAGAAATTTCATCCACACCATTAGTTAAGAAAATTTTATCTTCTTTTTTTTAAGGGAAAAGGTAATATTACAAATAAATATTTACACACAATAATAAGTACATTTATTTATTTACTTAAAAGCACGTTAACAATAGAATATTTGAAAATAAAAAAATATCATAATTCGATCATAAAAATTAAATTATAATTAATAAGGTGATAAAAAAAAATTATATATTATTATGAAGAGATTTTTTACGGAATTTTACTTATTAATTATTATATATATATACATATATATATATATATATAATTATAATGATTGAAAAAATATAATATTTTGCTATTAATAATAATAATAATAATAATAAAGCATTGCCTATAAATATATTTTCTTGTAGGGATTTAAGGAAAAATCACAATAAATGTTTGGCATAACACGCCAAGAGCGCAAGATAGAGAAGATTGAGATAAACTTCAGAGACCACGCGTTATCAGCCTGAGTAAACCACACACACGCGCCCAGCCAATACACGTGCACGTATCAACTGCCACACGTGCCAATTAACAGTTTTCCTATATCGCACGTGCGACGAGACGTGCTCGTGATTCGCTGGCTTGTAGCTTTCGAAATTTTAAAAATAAAAATAAAAATAAAAATAAAAATAAAAATAAAAATAATTTTACCAAGGGAGAAAACCCTCCATTAACATTTGCAAATCTATAAATTTTTCTCATTTTCCAGGAAAATAATGTGGAGAGAGAAAATAAAATCAGAAAAAATTATGTAATTTTAGAGAGAGAATGAAACAGAAAGATTTGCCCTCGCTTTAAAATATTAAATAAATTATATATATATATATATATATATATATATATATATATATATATTTCTAGAGAGAAAAAATAAGTACAGTGATATATATATATATATAGAGAGAGAGAGAGGGAGACGGGCAATTTAAGCTCAGAAGCAATAAAATGATTATGAATAATAATTCTCTTTAAATTGAGCATTTGAGAATTTCTCTTCAGATCATAGAGAGAGGGAATTATATAGGGAGTTTGTGTTAATAGAGATTAAATAGTAATAATAATAATATTATTAATAGTAATAATAGTAATAAATATTAACGATAATTAGTATTTTTTAGATAATACATATATATAGGGTGGGGGGGTGTATGTTTATGTGTGTATTTGTATATCAGATCCTCTTGTAAGAGGCAGTAACAGAGATATCTTCTGATTGTTGGTTTTGTTGTTTGTATCAGTAGAAAAGGGAAAAACATTAGATAGGTATATATATCGGGTTCAATTTGGGAATTTTTGAGTGTGGTATTAATTTGGGAGGATTTTAGAGCAATTTTGTGGTGTTTGAAATAATTTGGATTTGATGTTGTTGGATTGCGGCGGATTGCGTCGGTGGTGGCGGGGATGGCAGCCGGTCGAAGGGGACGGAGCGTTCAGGAGCTATACAATGCGACGGAATTGATTGGTAAACCAAAGGCATGTAATTAGGGTTTTTTTTTTTAAATTAATTTGTTTGTTAAATTTGATTTTTTATTTTATTTTGTTGGATTACATGTTGAATTGATTTTAGTTTTTGTGACTTTCAGTTTTTTCAATTTAGGTATTGCAGAATTGGCTCGATTGTTTTTTTAGAACTTGATGATATTAATTCCATGTCGTTTTAGGTGTAATGGAATAACAATTGATTTAGTTTTGATGTTTGTTTTAGATCACATCAGTCTTGAGAGGGAGTTATCGCATGCAAGGGCCAGTAGAGGAAACTGAACAAGATATTGAGAAGAATATGGTGAGATAAAAGGGTAATTTACATTCTGTTGTTCTTATCTTCTATCCATCTCTTTTCCTCTTCAGTTCGCTTTCCTTCACATACCCTCAATAAAATAGAATAAAATCTAGAAATCAAGTCTGAGTTCACTCAGCTATATGTTTAATATGTAATATAAGTGGATGAATCTGCTTAGGTTGCAATTTGGGTTTCATTTCTTATCCTTTTCTTACTGGATTTCATAGGATATGTGTATGAGGTTTGGAACTTGTACAAATGGTTGCTCTTGTATAAATGGTGTTTGGATGACAATTTAGCTTTATGGTTGCTCTTGTACAAACTTTTTGTTTCTCTTCTGGAGTTGCACAAATGGTGTTTGGATGGCGTTGTAGTTTTAGTGAAATGAGAGCTTTATCAGGTGAGCACAATAAACCATTTTCATGATGGATCTTCTTTATCATCTTAACTGTAGACTTATACTACCATAAATCCAGTGTAGCATAGTCTGAATCAAAATCCTAAATCCTGCTTGGACTTTGCTGTTTATTTGGATATTAATAAATTAATTAAAAAATGAGAAGTTCAAACAAAATCATGGTTTCTTGGCCTTCAAGAAGGATGGGATTATCCAGAAATTGCAATGGTCTGAATATCTATGGCTTTTCATTGGCAAGTTTACTGTGATATTTTCATTCAACATGTAGATTGAGACACATGCAAATATGGGCATATATTGGTGAGAGTGTTCTTGGAAGCAAAATTTTATGATAGTGAACATCTGATAAAGATGTTGGGATTATGTATTTTATGGCTTAATAATCTAGCATATACTCTTGCTTACCTCAGTGAACTTCAAAGATGGTATAAAAGAAGACTGAAGTTGATTGGTGATTGAAATAGTGAGAATCTGTATGTATCAAGCATTTAGAGGGTGCCAAATGATTTTAAAGTGTGCATTGTATGTATCATTAGCATTTTAGATATGGGATGTGGAGGATGATAGAATATCATTTTCTTTTAGTGGATGAGACAGACAGATTTGAACTAGTTAATACTTTCACAGACAATTAGATTATTTTAAATGGAATACTTATACCCTAAAGCTAATCTTTATTAAGCAATCTGGTTTAGTTTCTACAGAACTACAGCTATTTAATGGATTAAACAATGCATGAGTTTACTTTCTGATGGAAGTTGATGTGTCATCCCTGTTTTAGTTGTTATTTAATGTTATTAGCTTGGACTCAGTTGAACATGATTGTTTTATTCTATTGATTTTTCTCTTTTGTTTTTAAAGCTGAAATACTCTATATGTTGAAAATTATGCAGGCAAGATTTTGGGTGTCAGAATATCCAAACTGTGGTCACTGGAGTGTGATCCCCACCACCCCCACCCCACCTGAGATTCAGTTCTTATCTTCTTTCTTATTTCGTGTTTTAATTTTTCTGTTTTTCAGTTACCATCGCAGTCTGAGAAGAGATTAGGCAAGTGTTCCATGAGACGGAAGGTTCATACAAGAGTAGAGTCTGGGACTTGTAACGTGTGTTCCGCTCCTTGTTCATCTTGTATGCATCTTAAGCTAGCCTGTATGGGATCAAAGGGCAATGGATTTTCGGATGAAACTTGTCGTGGAACTGCAACAAGTCAGAACTCTATCAATGAAGATGATGTTTCACCTTTTAAAAATAGAGCATATGAAAGTCTACAGAATTCCGCCAGTGAAGCAAGTAACCTGCTTAGTGTCAATTCAAGTCATGATTCTTTATATGAAAATGCTGAAAGTAAAGCAAACATAAGGTGTTCTGATATAGTTGATGCCTTGGTTGAGTCTGAGAAGCTTCCGAAATTGCCATTTGATGGAACTGTTGCAGTGGATAAACTTTCTCCAAAACCGCAGTGCATTTTGGATCAGATAGCTTTCTCAAACAAGAATGAGTATCCCAAAGTTGTAGAAGGTCATGATGATAACATATCATGTGTTAGTAGAGCTAATGATATGAGTATAGCAGAAAGTCATCATAACAAGCATGTAGACAGGAAGAATTTGTCGCGTAGTTCAGCTTTAGTTAATAGTTTAGGATCAGAAGGAACTGGAAAGGCGTTAATATCCCCCAAGCCAGAGTTGTTAGAGACACCTTCAGATGATGCATATGCTGGCAGTAGCTCACCAAAGGTCCAGAGCAGGTGCCTCTCCTCTAATACAAATGGAACACATCTGGAAGAAGATATAAAGCCTGATAGTTCTAAAGTTTCAAGTCAACTTCATCCGAAGTTAGAAGTAGAGACGAAAAAAGATAGTGGAGACCAACTGGATGAAGGTTTTAAGTGTTCCAACCAAGTTGAACAAAATGATAAGTCAAATGAGTTGGTTGAATTACCTGATATGCAGGAGGCTGCTTTGCAATCTGTATCTGGGGATGAGAGTGATGAGTCAGAAATTGTGGAACATGATGTGAGTAATTTCATTTTTATCCTCTTTTCGAATATCATTCGGTTCTTTACTCGTGTTTTTGGAATTTGTATTTGCATTTTCTTTTCAATTTGTGTTTATTACATTCTGGTTTTGTGAAGCTAGTTCTCCCTATTCAGTGGTATATATCTGTTTACACATATATAGCACATATGTTTGAACTTAATTTATATTGTTTAGCAATGGTAATTAGTAAAGCGAGAATGATTTCGAAAACTCAGTGGTTTTTTGGTCTATAAAGTAAATTTCTTGGTTTTAATGTTTCCCCCCCTGTTCTAGCACGTTTTATCGGCGCAATCAGGTGAGGGAGACTTTTGTTGAGGTCATGGGGAAATTATAATTTCTGGCTTCTCATTTATCACGGCAGTTGCCAGAAGCAGATTGGTGTTTTCTCCAGTTAGTTGAGGAACTAACTGGAAACTGTTTCCTCTGGAAGGGATCACTTTTATGTGATCAAAATGTAATATAAATGAAAATGGAAGTTTTTGAATGGATTATTTATGTTTATAGAAATGAAAGTTCCTTGAATTACATGTTGAAGAAAAGAGTATTGTCTTGGAATTAATTCAGTATCTTCTGGTGTCATTTACAGTTTTGAATGAGGGTGTTTTGTTAGGATGTTTCGAGGGCTTTTTCTTTTTCTTCTTCTGTTTTTTTTTTTTTTCTTTTCCGCCTTTTCTTTTTGCAGGGATCTTTTCCTTCCTCTTCTGCTGAAGTTATTTATTTGCTTGAACTAGGTGAAAGTATGTGATATTTGTGGGGATGCTGGTCGGGAGGATTTGCTTGCTATATGTAGTAAGTGCAGTGATGGTGCAGAACATACGTAAGCATATATGACATTTAATCTATGGTTGCTTATTATGTTGACTTTTATTGGTGTTCTGTTCTATTGAATTAAATGTCTACTTAAGCAAGTTTAACATATCTGTTGCTATTAATCAGTTATTGCATGCGAGAAATGGTTCAGAAAGTTCCGGAAGGTGATTGGCTGTGTGAAGAATGCAAATTAACCGAGGAAACAGAAAACCAGAAGCAAGGTAAAGCAGAAAAAATGATGTTGTTACATTTTAAAAAAAATTGCAATGATTCAGACAAGCATTTATTTTTAACTCTGGGAAATTGATTTGAAGGTTCAGATGCTGAAGGTAAAAGAAGTAACAAAGCAACTGCACAAAGCTCCAGCAAGCGACATTTAGAATCTATAGAGGTGGCTTCGGCTTCAAAAAGGCAGGCTATTGAAACAAATTTTGGATCGCCAAAGTCGTCCAGCCCCAGCAAAACAGCTGCACTGTCTCGGGATAGTTCATTCAAGGGCTTGGATAAGGGGAAAGTAAAGCCAGCTCATCTAACATCTTTTGCCAATCACTCTAGTGTTGGTATTCCAGAAACTGCACGTTCTTCCATTGTTCCACGACTTCAAACACCCAAGGGTAAGGAAAATAGCTTTCTACTTGTATTCATGTTATGGATATGGAGTGTAGAAAGGGAATTTTACTGAAATATGTTGGTTTTATGATAGTTAATGATTTAATTTTTTATCCAACTTTTCCCGAAACTGGTCATTAGATCTAGTATTTTCTATATGCGTGATACATATAATTAGGTCCATTCTATTGTTCGATGAACAAAAATGTTACTGCATAAATGTAGTCAGTATTTAGGTCCATTAACGTGCATGCTTTTATATAGATAGAGCATTATATCTTAAAGTTGGTTTAGTGTAAATTAGTTTGTATGAGAAGTTGTAAAGTGAAAGTTTTGCACCTGGTAGCGTGGTGTATATCAGTTGGAGGAGCCCATGGTTTTCTCATTCTGGTCACTATGAATTGGTTTTATTGTTTCAAGCACCAACTCATTGATTTTCTATGCACAGGTACTTTACTGAAGTCCAATTCGTTCAACGCTGTAAATTCCAAACCAAAAGTGAAACTTGTTGATGAGGTTCCTCAAAAGCAGAAGGGCAGTAGTTCTCTCGATATGAAGGAGGGGACTGCCAGGATGATAAGCAAATCTATGTCATTTAGATCGGTGAACTCAGGCCGTTCTAGTGCTACTGAGTCAAAAGTTAAAATGCTTTCGTCAAAATTTTCTCAAGCTCAAGATATAAAAGCATTAAAACAAGTGAAAGAACGCAATGCTTTTGAAAGTAAAACTTTCTCTAAACCGGATCGTTCTTTGAGTGGTTCAGGGGCAACTAGTTCTCACATCTCCGCACCTAAAATCAATCAAAAACTCACATCTCATGGTGAAAGTGCCATGGTATCATCTGCAAGTAATAACAAAGAGTCAAAGACTGCACAATCTGATGGAAAATTGGGCGGCTTATTGAGATCAACCAGTATAGCTCGTAAAGGTGCAGAAATTCCCGCTGTTTCTGGTATGATCTTACTACCTTTTTGATGGTGAATATTCACTAGAGCATTATATCATCTCATGATTATCTCTAATTTTTTTCTTTTACAAAGCCTATTTTCTATCTTCTATTGGGTAGGGTGAAATTAAGTGAACATTTTATTGTTTGCCTATGCAGTTCGGTCTTTACCTGTGAATGGACCGAGCAGTGCTTCTGTTGAACAAAAGTTAAACCAGGTTAGCCCAAAGGAGGAACCCTCTTCCAGTTCATCTTGGACTGCTGAGCGACAGTCCTATAATGTTGATGAAAATTTGCAAGATGGCTTATCTCGGTCACGGGAATCATCAAATCAAAGTGAGAAAACTAGGGAAAGTTCTGCTACTCGCTCAAGACCTGCAGTTACTGCTGGTCCAAAAAATATTACCTGTCAAAAGTGCAAGGAAATTGGGCATGCTACAGAATTTTGCACAATTGGTAGTCCTTCGCCTTCTGGTGCTGATACATCTGCTGCAAGAAGTATTAGGGAGGACGTGAGCAAAGGTAGTAAGTTGAAGGCTGCAATTGAGGCTGCTATGCTTAAGAAGCCGGGAATATTCAGAAAGAAGAAAGAAAGTGAATCTGATGGGCTGTCCTCATCAAATGTGGATGTGCCTTCTGAGACAACTTATCATGATCAGTCTTTAGTTTCAAACAAGATGAGAAATATGATTTCTGATGAAGGAACAGATGAAGGGCCAGCACATATTGGTACTTGTTCCTCTGAGAATTACAAACAGACAAATATTAATAATGTGAAGCAGCTTAATGTGAATTCTACAGATGCTATTTTTCCTTTAAAAGTTGGGGAAGATCCAATGGTCCCTTCTGTTGGAAAACCCTGTCGTGCTTTGATAGCAACACCCCTCTTTTCAAAGATGTTAACCATTCCAGAGCATGAATACATCTGGCAGTAAGTTTTTCTTCGTTACATATGTCCAGACATCATGTTTTCCTCTATTCTCTTATCTCCATACATGCTTCTGAAAATGTGTTCTAAGTGAGCTTTTGTTACATGCATGCAGGGGGACCTTTGAAGTGCATAGAGGTGGAAAAATTCTGGACTTATATGGTGGAATTCAAGCGCATTTATCAACTTGTGCATCACCTAAAGTTCTGGAAGTGATGAATCAGTTTCCCCAGAAAATTACCATGGATGAAGTGCCTCGCTTAAGCACCTGGCCTAGACAGTTTCATGAACATGGTGCCAAAGAGGATAATATTGCTCTTTATTTCTTTGCTAAGGATCTTGAAAAGTAAATACAAGTTTATGTTTTGCACTTTTCTTATTGAAGGTGGTCTTTTGATGTATATGTCCCTTGCAGTCGATTTATTTTATGTTCTCTATTTTTTGTAATACAGTTACGAAAAAAGCTACAAGAGCTTGTTGGAGTACATGATTAAAAGAGATTTGGCACTCAAAGGATATTTTGATGGTGTTGAATTCTTGATATTCCCGTCTACCCAACTTCCAGAGAACTCTCAGCGTAAGATTTTGATGTAAATTTCTGTTATTTACCCTTGTTTGGAACAGATGACATTGTGGACTTCATTCGCAATTCCATTATTGTTATGTTAGAAACCATGACATAAGTTCAATCCTATGATGTCAATCAATGAAATTCAGTATAATTAGTCCGAATTCTTATCAAAACAGGTGGATTCTCCAGATGAATTCAATATATTTTGGACTAAATTACCTCCCCCTTCTTCAATGGATTTCGCCAGCTCTCTCTCTCTCTCTCTCTCTCTCTCTCTCTCTCTCTCTCTCTCTCAAGCTTGCAAGGCACCAATTTCAGCTTGATCTTAATTTTGGCATTTCTTTTTGCTGCTTGTTTCCTCGTAGTAGTTGCCTAACGTGGAGCTAAAAAACATGGAGCTTGAGAAGTTAAACCAAATAGCATTGTCTTATCTGTTAAGAAGTGCAAGTAGCAAATTGTTGATGGTTGTAGTATATATAGATTTGATCTATTTCTAAGCATGGGCATTTTATAGGAGGGAGTGTTATTTTCGCCCGAAAAAAGGCAGTTGCTTGATCAACTATATGTTTGTTGAATTGATGTGAAATTCAATTGAAATTCATGCATTAATGTATGATATAGTACTTGAAACTCAAGAAATGCTTGAAACTCAAAATCTAGTACTGTGATCTTTATCAGTAACTGTGATAATTTCTGAAGTTTGTGATCTGTAATTGGCAGGTTGGAACATGCTATTTTTTCTATGGGGTGTCTTCAGGGGAAGGAAATCTAATTGTTCAGATTCCTTGAATAAGTCGGTTATTTCTACTCCTCACGTGGTGCCCATGGACATGAATACTTCTGACAAGCCATATAATTCATTAAATGGGGATCTTGATGACAAAGCATCTAGTTTGCAAACAAACTCAGAGCAGCAAGATGGTAGACTTGGTTCCAAACCAAAGAATGCAACAGGCAGTGCACTTTTGTGCTCGGAAATTAGATGTGCCACTCCTTCACAGGTAACTTAATTTTTTTTGTCCCCCCAATAGAGAAAACAGTGCTTTATGCTCTGTTGATGTGCTCATGTGATGTTGTGGTAGATTGGCTTGCATGCATGCATGTGCTCCCCCCTTCTCCCAACCCCGACAAAACTCAAAGAAGAAATAAAAATACAATTTTGAGTGTTCTCTTTCAATTTGACATTGGCCTTACACAGCGATATGGCCAATCTTGAATTTCTGTTTCATATTTTGTTCATGTGATTAGAAGATTAGAGGCTTTTTGATTTTGCTGTCTTCATAATCTGAATTTATCATTTACAACATGTTAATTTTGGAAGTTGGATGTGAGGTTGAACTTGAATTCGTTTTCACACTCTTGATTGTTGATGTTTCTCTTTTCCTTTTTCTTCTTTCTATTTTCCCTGAATTTTTAAGGATCATTGCATTTATTTATGGTAATGCCATAAAGTGATTGGTTTTCATATTACTTTTTGTGTCATCACTATATGGCATTAATAACTTGAATTCGTGTTGAGAAAATTTTTTAGTTTTGATTGTACAGCTTTTAAATTAGGGATAAATTTTAGTGTGATGTTGGCCTTGTGGTTGACTCTTAAATTGTTAGAAGTTTTATACATACATTTGCATGCATCTTGATTTTATGGAATGTGTGTTTCTATATCGTGTTTCTATATTGTTGGTGGTATTGCACTCCACAGAGATGCATTCAATTCTCCTATGAGTAAGTTATGTTTTGATTGAAATGTTGATTTTTCTTCTACAATAGTCACTTGCAAAGAATAGTAGCCATTATTGCTGAAGACTCGCATGAATTTGCTAATGCCTAACTAAATATAACTCCAAGTTGTCCTTTCTATTTGAGATCCTTGTCCTATTAACAATGGCCCATCAGCTGGTGGAGCAGATCTTGTATTTCTTAAGTAATTGGAAGTCCAAAGGTCAGCCTTGAATTGCTTCTCAGCCAGAATAAGCTAGTATTCAGGGGCTGGCATTAAATGTTCAATAGAAGTGGTTGCTTGAGATTTCAAAATTCCTCATGTTCTAGCTTTCTTAGGGTAGAAAATTGAGTGTTGGGGTTCATGAGAGAATGTGGTCTGAGAGTGAAATCTTTCAATGTTATATTCCAATGGAGTGGTTGGATGCAGTAGTGCTCCAAAGCATAATGGAATCACATATAAAGCTAGTAGCATAGAACACATTGTGCCTTTTGAGGCCTTCATAGGATTCATAGTTTTTTTAAGAATGGATTCATATTTTTCATTGGCTCACTTGGCGGCGTGAGATTTCTGAATGACATCTCCTCTGATGTCATTTTACTATGATATATATTTTTTAATTGTAAGCATCATTTCTTCTCTAACACTAGGTAAAAATGGATAATAACCCACCTCGTTTCACACTTTACTGGCTTTGGAAAGGCATGGGGTAAGAGTGAGACACAGTACAAGGGAACACCTAAGATGGGACAAGGTGGTCTGAGTGAAATTCTTGTGATTTCTACTGTTTATGATAGTAATATCAAAGATCATATGTTGATTATAGGTATTCCTCAATTTATCAAATATACAACCTAGTACCCTATCCCTGAACAGAATACGAGTACAAGTTTCCTTTAAACAGAGGTCTTCCTCCAGCTCTAAGACCTGTTACTAGTGGGTGTAAAGCTCAAATACTCGCACCTATTTCTTCTAGAGGATTTTGAAACCAAATTAGAGATCCTATGTTCAAGGAAGGTTGTAAAACAGCTACTTGTATGGGTTCTTACCTTACATGCTATACAATCCTTATTAACAATATCTTGAGACTCATTTGTCATTTACTTCTATCCCTTTGCTGATTGTGTTGTTTTATCAATCCTACCAACCTGTTTCATTCTGTTGATTGTCATTTTTCTGCTGTTTCCAAGTCTCATGTATGTATTCATATATATATGCATGTACAAAAACTCATCACAGTACTCCATAGATTAACAAAGAAGAGTAAGAAGAAAAGAAATGAAACAGAAAATAATGATCTGCTTTGGAAATGGTTTCTAAATTTTTATTTTTAATCTTCTGTTCTTCCTCTTCTATCTTTTGCATGTACAAGCTGCTCATGTATATTGACTTAAGCTTCTTGTTGAAAGCATCATGTGAGCTTCCTTAACAATGCTAATGCATTCTTTTCGCAGGAAGAAGTAGCTCTTTCAGAGTGTAGACTGGATACAGAGCATAAATTGTCTACACAGGCAACTGGAACCAATAGTGGTTCTAATTGCAGGGAGGAGACACAATTGCATGTAGATGCTTCATATATGAGAGAAGACTCCTCATCCTTGAAGATTTTCCAGGCTGGTAATCAAGATGAAGGCATCAGGGAGAGTATTTGTGAGGAGAAAATGGTGGATAGAATGGACATTGATAGAGATGAGGCTAAAGCTGAAAGGAACTTGAATGGAGATTCTCTAATTATGGATGCAGAGGCTTCCTTAGGGAGAGACTTAAACATCAAAGGGCTGGACTGCTGGCAGTCAAATAGCAGGAAGCGAACTTACTTGAATCTTTCAGAGACAGCCCCTCAGACTTCTGGTAGCACAGGTCAAAAAATGCCATGGGATACTGTAGATGGAGAAAGTATTAGCAAGAAGCTGAAGACTGGTTTCTGTGAACAATATGCATGTAGCAATGTGAGAGGGGGAAATTCTGTGAGTGATGGTTTTGCTTCACAGATATGTGATTTGGGTTCCAGTTCCTCAATTGAGGAAAAAAGCTTTGACAAAGCTCCTGATGAGAAAGTTATCCTGGAGGATGTGGGAGCTACTGAAAGGTACTTCTTTCCTGTGGATTCGCGTCGTGTAAAAGATTTTGTATTGGAGGGCAACTCCATGTTCTGGAAAGAATACTCATCAAATGATGAGGATCAATTCCATGAAGGGGTACCAAATCTTGAGCTTGCTTTAGGGGCTGAGACAAAACCCCCAAATAAAGGAATCCTGCCTTTCTTTGCTGGAATGGTAGAAAAAAATAATACCCAGATCAAGACTCTAGATAAGGTGACACATAAGGAAGAGGAGGATGGTGTCTCCGCTTCCCTTTCCCTTTCTCTTTCATTCCCATTCCCAGACAAGGAACAAACTGTCAAACCTGTTTCAAAAACGGAGCAGCTCCGGCCTGAAAGGCGCCATGTGAATACTTCACTGCTCCTTTTTGGGGACTTCTCAGATAAATAGGCCCATGGTGACAAAATCTGTATATTATTGTGCACCACATGGATGTGGTAAATGTACCTGATCATGTACGATGATCATCCATGGGCTTTATAGGGGAACTCAATTTCCATCTGTTCATAACCTACACAGGATTTACTAATAATTTTTCTTTTTTACTTGTTAGCTTTTCTGTTTTTGGAGTGCATAGTCACGGCTGTTTGTATATAAAGAGAATTTAAGCCGGTTAAAATGCCATGAGATATTTGCAGACCAATATCTTGATGATGATGATGATATGATATTTCCCTTAAATTATCTTTGCTTTCTGATTTTTTTTTACTGGTATTGGTATAGTCATCATGTTTGAACTGTTCGTTGCCAGGAAACCGTATTAAAAGATGATGCTTTTGATTTTGGGAGGTAGTAGACAAATCCTGGTCTATCCTTCCCTCCTTATACTCTCTATGAGAAGGCAATGTGATGATCAAAGGAACTATGGAAGGTCATAGTTGAGCTGCAATTGTTAATGTCTCTGCATTGTTAACTGGACTATCAGCAATATTTGCTTTTCTTGGATGGATCATGCTGTTCCTGGCGTTCGGATTTGCTCCTGATGCAGTCTATTTTTGTGATATGGGAAGTGAGATTAGAGGTGCTTTTCTTGGTGATTACAATGTTCGACAGACTAACACGTGGTCATGCAAGTAGAGGTTTATCCAGGCTTTATTCTCTTTTACTTTCAAGTCTGGAGAATCAAGAATGTACTTTATTCTCTCTCGTTCCAGTCTGTATCCTGGAGAGTTTTCCATCAATCCGTGTGGCTCTGCCCATAATTGTAATGTGGGTTGCCGGTTGCTACACAAAGTTATGATACGGATTTACATGTTACATGTAATGCCTTTCTGTTCTGTGTTTGTGATATTGCTTCTTAGGACAAGATCTGAATTCATTTTTTGCTTCTTGGTGTGGTATTCGCCTTCTACAATAAATTATTAAAGGTATGTTTAGGAAGTTATAATGAAATGATATGTTTTATATGACATTTCATTCTATTGCTGCTTACTAAACATATCTTGAACACACGGGAAGATTTTGGATCAAAACTATTCTTTTTATGTACAAAAAATATTAAAATTTTGTAAAATGTCTTACCACTAGCACTTTTAAGTAAGACTGTAATTGAACCGAGCCGAACCGAGCTTTAGAATGTTTAGATTTAGCTTAATATTTTTTTTTTCAAACTCGAGTTTTGAATCGAGTTTGAAATCATGTTCAAATTTGACTCGTTTAAACTCGAGTCGAGTTCGAGCTTGATTCGAGTTCAGCTCGTTAATAAATTATAATTCAGTTAAATTCGAGTTTAATTCGTTTATAATTATCAAAATATTCAATTTTTTAAATATTTATTTCTAATAAAATAATTATAATAAAAATATTTTAAACTAACATAAAAGCAAAAACATTCAATTAGTGAAAAAAAATATAATAATAAAATTGAACATTACATGTATTACAAAAATATTACTCTCTCCATTTATTTTTATGTGTTGTTTTTTGTTATTTCACAAAAATTAAGAAATAATTAATTGCGTTAAGTTCTAAAAATAAGATGACTAAATTACTTTTATAGATTATAGAGTAATGAATAACATGTGTATTAATTATAGAATAGATGATAAGGATATAATTGAAAAAAAAAATTAAAATCTTATTGGTTTCTTAAAGTGACATATTTTGAAAAAAAATTTGTTTAAAAAAATGTCAGATAAAAATGATTGGAGGAAGTAATTAATAAAAAAAATATTTTTAAAGATTAGAATATTAGATTACATAATAAGGAAATATTAGATTATATTAATCAGGAATATATATATTTTAGTCAAATTGAATTACCAAAAAATTTATAAGAGTATTAAAATATATTTTTTGAAGTGTCAAAATTATTAAGTTAATAATAATAATCAAGTTGTTCACGGCCTATTAATTGAACATATTCGTGTACTTATTATCGAACTGTTCATGAGTCTAATCAAACCGAGTTTTACTTTACTCAAGTTCGACTTATTTATTAGTCGAGTTTTAAAGTAAAACTCAAAGTTGACTCATTTAAAAATAAACGCGAACGCGAATGAATTTTTATTGAACCGAATACCGAACCGCTTGCAAATGATTTGGCTCATTCGCAGCCCTACTATACTAAATGAATGGTTTTGACAAATTTTCACTAATTGTAATAAATATAAAATGAACAAACTAAGAGGGATGATTTTATGATTATACATTTCATTACATCTAATATGAACAAAATTTAGAATATGAGCATCAGATTGGCAATAATTAACTCGTAAAGAAAAATCCAATTATTTATTGGAGGAGGTCAGTCGAAGGCGGAACAACCAAAGCAAAAATCAACAATCGCATCGGGCTCAACTTCCAGGCCGTCGTTATTCGCCTATTTTTTCCAAAATTCATTTTTTTTTTTTTTCTTTCATTACCACTGCCCTTCATTAACAACATTTTCTTCTAATAAATGTAGAACTGAAATATGATTTTACTAAAAATTCGTTTATTTACATAAATTTGAAATTTGTTATAAATAATTATTATATGTGTATATTACTTAAATATCATTGAGTATATATTTTAGAGAAATTATAGTATAAGGTTATTTTAATAATGTTGTATACACTAAACCCTAACTATTACTCTATATAAGGGAACTAGAGTTTAGTGTTTTTTTTTTTTCATATTAAACTTTAATTGTGTATTTAATTTTAAATATCCAAATTGACAATTAGATTAATTTGTTTTAAATATATATATTAAAAAATCTCGTGTTAAAAATTTATTATTTAACGATAAAAATTACCTTCTTCTAAACAAAAGGGTATATTTGGAAATTAATCAAACCCAAAAACGAAGCGCTGCGTAAAACCATTTCTTCCTCATTTCTGGCATAAAAACTCCTCTCTCTCTCTCTCTGTCTCTCTCTCCTCTTAATCTCCTTTTCACACTCTCTCTCTCTCTAGATCTTTTTCCTATTCTATCATGGCGACCAGTTTCGCTCCTGTATCAATCTCAGGTACAATAATATGCACATACACCATCAACGTTTTATTTTATTATTTTTCGCTTTTCTCCTGTTTGTTTGGTTGCTGAGAAAACTCGGGAATTTGCAAAAGAAATATAGTAAAAAGGAAATTCACTTAGTATACTAGAGACAGTATGAATGAATGATTGTTTACTTGTTTATGGATTAGTTGTATCTTTTTTTTTTTATTTTTTTGGCTAATTTTTGTATTTAATTATTATTTAGTAATTTTACCTTTGGATTTGTGTAATTATTTTCGAGATTAATTTACTTTGTTTAGATATATATGAAGTGATTTTTTCCTTTCATGATTTTGTATTATGGATTTTTTGAGATTGCATGTTTCTCTAAATAGAAGTGATCATAGTTGCGTTTAGTTTCTTTGATATTGAATTCAGTAGTTAAATTTCTTGGCAGTAGATCACGATTGGACCTATTATTTTGTTTATATGATCTCCAATAAAAGGATTGCATCTTAACCTTATTATATTGTGCTAATTTCTGACAACTAAGCTTCTCTGTACGTCTAATAAGGATTTTAGTCTAACAACTCTTTGCTTTGCTATAATAAGTATAATTTGTAGACAGAATGAAAATCCATGATGGGTAAGAGTATGAAAAATATTGTAGAATGGAGGTTACTACTGTTGACTGGTGTGAAAGGACCGCAACTATATTAAACCTTATGACTTGTTTAACATTTTCTTTTTGGGTATAACATAGTTTTTAAAACTTATTTATAAGAGGTTACTGAAAAATATGTAACTAGAAACTTGTGTACTTTTCAAATGATAAATAAACTATCAAGTGGTGCAGTGTGTCATATCAAGATGATATTTACTTGCTTAAGTTTGATGTAGAAGATAGGTTAGTGCGTGTGCTTATGAACTAGAAACAAATTAAAATCACTCATGATCTTGTTATTTGTTGGTTTAAAAGAATGAGATTGATATCTGCCATGGACTCTGGTTTATTGGGAGTTCTTTCGGTATCATAATGCTCATATTTGGTTCTAGGTGGATCTCATTTGAAGGCACATGAGCTTTGGTCCTCAAAGTCCAATTCATTTGGAAAGACACTGAGACTGGCAGTTCAAAGGAAGTCACATCAGGCAGGATCCAATCACAAGTTGTCAGTTCGTGCAGAATACCAGTATGTTGTTCTGGATTCATTTCTGTATAGAAGGATTCTAACTAAATTATATGAGAACTTGCTATACAGAACTGTGAAAACTTAGTTAATATTCAGTGTCATTTGATCCATTCATTGTGCTTTCCTTTCATCTTTGAATTAACATATATGATTGAGAAAATACATAAGCGGCTTAGCGTTCGTATCCATCTTTGTTTTTTACTCCTTGCTCTATTCTTCTCCAATTTTATTGCAGGTCTTTTTAGATGAAATAACAGCTTAAGTTTGTAGGACTTGGCAAGTGACTAGGTTTGGATATGGAGAGAAGAAAGAATGTTAATGTGCTTGCTGGTGCCAATGGCTAAGAATATATAAACCCTGATGTTATAAACGCTGATGTTCAAGAAGTCCATGGTTAGATAGGTTACTTCTTTAACATAGTGTGGTTGGGAACAATTATGAATATGTGAATATCATGGCTGTTTTATGTTGAATTTAGATCTCTCCCTGAAGTTAGCACCATTGTCACATCGAGAGGGAAGGTGGAGTTGTCAGCTACTGGTGGGGACATGAGATTTTTCTTATTACATGGGTGCCATATTTATTGCTGCTATCATTTTTAATTTCCTTTTGTAATTAGAAGAATCAATTTTTGTGTTGATTAAAATGTTGTTTGATTCACAAGGGCTCCCCTATCCCTTGTTGATTCTAAAAAGATTCTTTTGTCTAGTGTAGCAGAAGTGAGTGGATTTACAAGTGTTGAATGGATCCTTTTTTCTTTTCAAAATGCTGTTTGATTGATCTGCCTGCGGTCTTCATGTATTTAATCTAGCCTAATTTTTGTATGGTTAAGATGATTTTTATTCTTTGGATGCTTATATTAAACTGACTTTTTTTACTCTCTGTTTATTCTGCTTACCTTTGTCTTTGAGAATACCATTTCCTCTGTTTTGTGCAGTGATGGTAATCGGGGTGGTGGCAGTGATTTTGTCGCCGGTTTTCTTTTAGGAGGCGCCATATGTGGAACATTAGCTTATATTTTTGCTCCTCAGGTGATTAGATAACTTACTTTAGCCTTTAGTAATTTTGGCATTTAAATTTTCCATCAAAGGACCTAAAGGGATGAAAATTCAAGTGCTGAGTAATACAAACTGTTCCTTAATTTAAATGCATTATGTAGAAAATAATCAAAATATGACATAAAAACACGAATTGATATACAATTGCAGAACAACTGTCTCCAGCACATGACATTAGGTTGAGTCTGCATGTGTGAATCATACTAATGGATATTGCTGATATCGAATACTAAATATATAAATAGAATAAAAAAAATTTCTTCCTTCTTTTAATAAAAGAGTGCATAGCAATTGATTGTAAGAGCCAGTGTATCCTGACATTCCTGTTACTGTATCCATATGCTATTCCTACAACATTGGAAACTATCAGTGCTGAGATGCTGTTTGATAGCATTTTGTCGTCCATTATATGATATGGGTGCTTACCCTTAATTGTTGAATTTCAACATAATTCCAGCACTTCGTACTGGGCAATGTAGACTTATTTTCTTACATTTATATTTCTGCATGTATAGCTATAATCCATCAATCTCATCTTAATGACCTATTATTGCTGAATCTTCTTCTGTGCTTAAATAAAAGCAGTTCACCTGTTCATCATCTTCTATATTGTTGTTGGATTACATCAATGGGGAATACGTTCTTTCTTGCTTCGTATCTTTGAAATGTTTGGCTGTCTTATAGTCCTTTTGAAGCTGTGGTTTATGTTGCAAGTGCTGGTTTTATTTTATATTTGTTTTGTGTTATTTCAGATCAGAAAATCCCTGCTAAATGAAGATGAATATGGGTTCCGGAGGGCCAAGCGACCAATATATTATGATGAAGGTTTAGAGGTAATATCATAACATAGTTTCTATTTACTCTCCCTGAATCTTTGCTGCCAGTAGGAAATTGCTATGACATTGGTAAATTTTTGACATTCTTAACCTCCCTGGAAAGCAGAAGACCAGGCAGACCTTGAACGCAAAAATCAGCCAACTGAATTCTGCTATTGACAATGTATCTTCACGTTTGAGAGGTGGCAATAATTCACCTACCGTGCCTGTTGAAACTGATCCTGAGGTAGAAGCTACAATGTGAGATTTGTTTGTGTTTCTTGTTTATAATCTCTGATACCTCATACCGTTTGAAGATAAGATATGTAACTGTGTTCTTATCATTGTGCTTATTGGAGGTTACTTGTTATAGTTAAGCATTATTGCAACATCCTGCCTTTTTCATGTGAAATTGAGAACTTATACTTGGGGTGGATAATGGTATTGATTGCCCTAGGAGCCATTTTTCTTTACAGCAATAGAGTTTTGTGTTTATTATTCTACTGAATTTTAATTTGATTTACATTCCATCGCACGCACAAGCTATGGGACTATGACAAACGAGCAACCTTAGGATTCCATTTTCTGATCTTAATAACCTTTCATGTCAATTTATAGCCTTCTCATGGAATTTTGTTTAGAGGCAGAAGTGCTTTCTTTCTATATACTTGTTGCTGAAGAGTGGAGACTACTGAATCTTGATCGCAACCTTAACACAATCTGGTTGCTCAAGTAACTCAAATGCTTTGTCTATATCTTGCAATGAAACTTCATGAGTCAAAAGCTCATCAAGATGAAATTTCTGTTCAACAGTTAAAAGAATGTTAATTATTAGAAGATTTTTATATTTTATAAATTTAGATATATGTGACCAAATGTCACTTGTATTATACATAATATGAGCACATACCTTATTTTTGCTTTTGTGGATCAAAATAGAAAGGTCAGATTTTATTGAGAGCCCACCAAAAACACTTCCCTTCAGAGTTCTGCCTGACAATAAAGGAAAGAATTTGATCTTTACAGTATCATTTCCTGAACCTATCACTATTGCTTTTCCTTTACCCTTAACAATCATAACAAAAACAACAAATTACTAGGAATTAAAAAAAAAAAAAACAGACTAGTAAAAACAATAAACTTGAAGAATGATACCATTTTTATGGATTGAAGGGCTTGATTGACTAAGGGTGCAGCATCAGAGCATTCAAAGTAATAATCCACTTTTAATCCACCATTAGTCAAATCTATCACAAGTTATGAAATGGATTTATCAAATTCATTTAGATTTATGAAATGAGTCATTCCAAAAAAATTTCCCTTCTTTTTTTAAGCCATTAATATCAACACCAATTATTTTAGTTGCCCCCTTGCATTTTAGCTCATTCGATAACCTGCAAATTTGTTTTCCCTTAATCATAGGTATTAAGAAGAACATAATAAAAGCAAAAAAGACTTATTTAAGGTAAGATTACCCCAAGCCCAACAGCACCAAGTCCTAAAATAGCCACGCTTGAACCCTCTTTAACCTTAGCTTCCTTCCTAGCAGCTCCAAACCTAGTTGAAAACCCACAAGACAATAAACTTGCATGAGGCAGAGGTATAGTTGGATCAATCTTGACAAGATAATTGGAATGAATAACCATGTATTCTGACCATGTGGAGCAATTAAACAAGTGATACAATTTATGGCCTCTAACTGACATTCTTGAAGTGTCATCTGGCATTAAACCCTTGCGGTTTACTGGGTATTTTAGGCACAAATTGGTCTCTTGTGATGTGCAATTCTCGCATTCTTGGCACTCTGTTATGACAGTTGGGATCACCATATCTCCTTCTTTTAGCCCATTTACTTTCTCCCCAATGCTTTCCACCACTCTTCAATGGAAAAATTAATTCATTCTAAGCGATTTTCTTTAAAAAAAATTAATATTTGAAACACTTTAAATTATTAAATTGGACGAAAACATAATTTCTTCTAATTATTTTGAGATGAATATTAAGTGTGTAACTGAGACCAATCAAGTTGATAAAATGTTGAATTTGAACTCAATCGAATTTCAATATGATAGCGGGATCCTATTTAAATTGAAATAACCATATCATATAATAAGATTCACTTATGAAATCTACATCAACACACAAGTGATATATTTTCATGGTATCTAATAATTTCTTATTAAAATAATAATAATAAATAAGAATAAAGATAGAGCTCACCCAACGCCTTCATGCCCAAGAATTCGAGGGAAAAGAGGTTGAAAAAGAGATGGAAAATAATAAATTATAAAACCCTCAAAAGAAAAATGGTAAAATAAAGAATACCCACAAATGGAAAACCATTGGCACGTGAGATATCAGTGTGACAAATACTAGCATATAACATGTGCACTCTAACTTCTGATGATTTTGGAGGGTCTACTTGAATCTCTTCCACCTTCAATGGCTCCCCAATTCCCCATATCACTGCAGCTGAAATATCCCCAAACAAAAAAAAAAAAAAAAAAAACAAAGTTAAGTAATTATTTGTTAGAGAATTAAAGTTTTAATCTAAAAAGTTAATTATCTATATGTATCAGCCACATACCTGTACAGGTTATGACCTTTGAAATGCTCTTTGACATGATTCTGCAAATAGTTTTTGGGCTTTGTAAATTCTTTTAGGTGCTGCAGAGACAAAGAACACCTCTCTCTCCTAAAAATACCAAACATTGATAATGGGACAAGCTCTATTCATAAATTTAGACTACGATGACGATTTTACTCTTCACTAATTAGAAATATGGAGATTCTTTATTTATTTATTCATATATATATATATTAAGTTTTTTTTTAATGAATAATAAAAAAAAAATTAAGTTAAAGCGTTATTTAGAAGATCTTTTATTATTGTGTCAAGTAACCATATATATAATAGACCAAATATACAAATAGGATCTTGTCTTTTGGATTAATACTCAAATGAGTTCTTAATATTTTTTTTATTCCATTAGACCCTTAACTTTTTTAAAATGACACATGTAAAACCTCCATTTATATTTCATTAAACAAACGTTAAAAAAATTTGATATGACATGTGAGTCTCATTACTTGTACTTTATATTGATATAAAAAAATATTTTTTAAAAAAATTTAAAATAATTAGATATAATAAACTAATCAAAGCAAATTAAAATTTTTATATTTATATAATTTTCTTATGTAATTTTAATAAATTAATAACAAATTGTAATGATTATATATTTTTTCTCTACAACATTTATGTATAAAAAATAAATTAAGATAATTATATTATATGAAATATAATAATATTTTAATATTTTATAAAAGAATATATATATTTTTTAAATTATACTTTAATGTATAAGGACTAAAGAGTTATTTTATATTAAATTAAATTTATAATATTTTAATTAATTAATTTATTTAATAAACTTTGAATTTCACAAATATTAAATTTTCTCTAAATAGTTTAAAAAATATTTATACAAAAATAAAAATTAATACGTAGGTGCATAGATATTAATTTTTTATTTTTAACATCACTTAACAAAAATATTAAATTATGGA
>CATKHJ010239447.1:0-29458 GCA_949750685.1 Vernicia montana
GAGTATAAAATAATGGAATAATTTAAAATAAAATTTTAATTAAACAATGAAATTTATTAAACAAATGCTTGCATTTAATTCATACATTAATTAAGTTACTTATATATTCTCTTAAAATTAAGAGAAATCAAAGCCAATATAATTTTGTTACATTATTTTTATTTTTTATAAATACTATTTTACCTTATCTCAATCAATTAAGGCTAATAGAAGAATATGTAAGGCTAATAGAAACGTCTTCCAAAGACATGATCGGTTTAATTGAACCGTCGGTTTCGATTTAAAACCGACGGTTTTGATTTTTAATAGAAATCGAAACCAAAATCAAGCTTATCATGGGTTTGGTTACAAACCGAAATCAAAACAGAAAAACAATTTTAATTTTGGTTTTATTTAGCCGGTTTCAGTCTGATTTAACGGTTACAGTCCGGTTTTGGTCACCCCTATTTGCAATCCATCATTTTCTTGTTCTCTGACTCTTTCTATACCTTCTTTGATGATAGTGACCAAAGATCATACAATTATTAATAACCTAATATTGATGTTAATTAGTTATTGAAAAAATATTTTAAAGTCAGGTATTTTGCACAAGTTGGTTTAATATTTTATTGTACTCAATTTGAAGATATGCATAGTATAGTAGTTTTAGGCAATTGGACTGAAACATAATATATAAAACTATAAGTTATACACAAAAATTGTAATTTAAGCGATGACTTCATTATCTTATTGCTTAGCCTTAATCCCTTTTAAAACCAAATAATACAGTAGCTTAACTTCAAAGTTGTAACAATTTTAGCATATTCTTGCTTTCTTTATTTTAATTATTACTACCAAACTGACAGATTATTTTCCTAAAAAAAAACTAAAACATTAATTATTAATGGATTAATTATCCTAATTGGAAATTAAACTAATTTATTCTAATATGTTTTACCTTTCTATTTCTAAATATAATCAATGTTATTGCCTATTTAGCTTCAAAAAGTTCAGCACCATATTGTCTATGATAGGCATATATATATATATAAGGCTAAAAATAGCAAAAAACTTATATGACCTTAAAAAAGCATATAGCAAAATGGATATAGTGATTTTTTTCTTCCTAAATCAAATTTTACAACACTAATTAAATTTAGTAATATTAATTTAACATCACTTAATTGGTATTTGTTAAAACTGATAATTAATAACTAGTACATTCCTATATAATAGTATGTTATAAATGATACTGCCAAATATTTAAAATAATAATATATATATTTTTTTAATATTAAGAAAGTTCAATAAATTGAAATAATATTGTAGGCTACACAACTGGAGTAACCCTTTCTTTTAATATCTCTGATCAAATTAGTGATAACTTTTTTGTGGTTTTGGATATTTGAACTTAAAACCTCCCACTTCTCACACCCTTAAAGGAGATGAGAATATCAAACATAGCACACCTGATTGACATTTAAAATAATATTATTAAAAAAAATTGTTACCGAGATTTTATATACCAGGTAGTCCTACTTTTAATTCTTATTTGCATGAAATTTTTGTTTTTTAAAAGTATATAAATTATACTATTAAAAGTGATTATTATTTACCATTGAAATAATTTTATAAAAAATCTTTAATCATCTTATTTGGCCATAAACACCTTAAGGTGTTTTTGCGAAAAAACAAATTCCTCATATAAGTTTACACAATTGGTTAAATTATTTATTGTAAAATCCACAGTCTAATTTATAAATAAATTGAAGTGTCAAGTGTTAGATGTTGTTACATATTTTCCACACTAAATGAAATTTTAAAATGAGATTTCATCGATCTCTAAACAAAAGAAAAATAAAAAATTACTTTATAGCAAGCTATTCACATATAACTTATATGGAGAAACATTCCATATAACTTTCTATGAAGATACAAAATTTAATGAAAAAAAATATAAAAAGGAAAACAGATAATTAAAATTCTAAATGATCAAATTTTTACGCCTAGAATCCGTAATATTTATTTTCCAATGTTCATCACTGAACCCGGCATTTCTAGCCATTTTCCTATCCCAATCCAACTCTATTCTTCTCTGCTTCGTTAACCCACAAAATTTATGCAATTTTTCATCCATTCCATCATGAAATTTCCACCATCTTTTATGTGCAACATCACTTGCATAAACCCTTTGATCTCCTATATTCCAATTACAATCATAATCTCTATAACAATTCCATGGCTTTAGTCCCAAATAATGTATTGAATAAACTTTTGGTGGGTCAGCTCCAAATAGCTCATTCTTAACACTTGCTTCAAGTGTAGTATTAGCCCAAAAATTCTTTAAAAAATTGACTCTTCTTGGTAATCTATGCCACCAAACAAACACTTCATTAAGAAACCCTTGATCACCTCCATTATAGGAAATTATTTCTTTTCGTCGGTCCATTAATATTTTAAATGTGCAATTCGAAGGCTCTATTACCATAATCCCAGAATTAAATATCCAAATGTCATTTCCTGTAGCTGTCATTTGAGGAAAATGAAAGAGAATATCAAGATTGCGTAAAACTATAATGTCTGCATCTATGAATATGATTTTGTCGTAGTCAATGAGCTGCCATAGCCTGAATTTGCTATAGTTGTATTCATTGTATGAGTCTTTTTCGGCTCTCGGGTTTCGGATTCTTTCAATGATTCGGATCTTCCATCCGGCTGCAGCAAGAGCTTCGCGTTTGGGTATGGAGATTGATTTATCCAAGAGAAGGATAAGGTCGCGCTTTGTTCCTGATTGGCGGAGGCTTTGAGCAAGGGCTATGGCTCCACAAACGTAGGATTCTGAGGAATGGAGCACTGTAGCATAAGCTTCTCTTTTTGGTGTTTTTGTTGTGCTTTGAATTCTTGAGAGATCATAGATTTCATTAATACCTGTAAATCAATATTTGTCTTTGTTAGTACATCAAAATAAACATTACTAGACATATATTCAATTATTATATTATTATTTTTTAATATTAATTTTATCAGTAAGATTCGAACTCTTACATCCACTCAAAATTATCATATTATTAGTCTAGTCAGAACTAGAAATTGAATTAATTGTATTGAGAATTTGATCTAATAATATAAATTAGTTCAATTTAATTTAATTTTCAGAACATTGATGTAATGCATTTGCAATATTTATTTACAATTGTACATGCGTTACATAAATGAGTTTAAGGTGAATATCTATATGTTTTGATAATTTCACATACAAATTAACAGCTATAAAAAGGATAAGTATTAGAATATGATCTATATTTAATTTTAAAAGTTTAAGTACTCTACTTTTATATTTATGATGTTATAGAAATGAGCTAGTGGGCCTAAAAAAAATAAATGAGCTAATTTTAGGTGGTACTTAATAAAATAATTTAGTATTTAATATGTAATGCGTTTTAATTTTATATTGTTTGGTAAGCATTATTTAAAAAAAAAAATCTCAAATTGACAAATATTCATTTAAAATTAATAAGTCAATATTTTTAATTTAAAATTATATATACAATAAATTATAATTATTTTAAATACAATTTTATAATTTTATTAAAAAATTTCAGTACTCATTATATTATTCAACATTTAATTAAGATTAAACTCTTAAATCACAAACTTAAATTGTTTCATAAAAAGTGAGATAGGAATTAAGTTTTTCAATGTTTTGATTTTGTCATCATCCAACCACTATCATCTAATTAAACTATTATCTAATTAATTGATTGTTGATTGCTCTATAATTAACTAAAATACTAAGAAATGATCATGATGTTTAGTAGTACCTATACATGCATTTTTAAAAAAAGGACAACAACTACCACATCCATAATTATAAGCTTCATCATTAAGCAAGCAAAAATTTCATCTAAGTTGTTGATAAGTCCACATAGCTAAATCTTTTACTATCACATGTTAGTTACTTTGTCTCTCTCTGACCACTCATTGTTATTTTTTTTTTTCTTTGAATTATGCTTTTTATTACTTTCATGTATTTTAAAATATGGAATATTTATTTGTTTTGAAAATTTTATTAATAAGCGCTTGTAGCTCAGTGGATAGAGCGTCTGTTTCCTAAGCAGAAAGTCGTAGGTTCGACCCCTATCTGGCGCGATGCTATTTTTAATTCTTTTGAAGAAAAGTAGGAAATAGGATTCATTTGGAACCATACCTTGTGCCCACAAAGGCATAGCCAGCTTGCAGGACCCAACAGGCAATGAAACCTTCTGTTCAAGCCTTGACATTTCTGGCTCATAGAACCACCAATCACCTTCTTGTCTCACTAAATCATTACATCTAAACAATTCCAACATTGGCCTGCATTTGCTCCAAAATACTATTTTACTTCTCCAATTCCAATCCCTTCTCCCTTTTTTCACTGCCAAATTTGCTGCTACAAGGTGCATTTGAAGCCTCAACACCTCTCTATTCCACATTTCTTGGGGGAACTTGCATGGCAATTTTGCCACTATAATGTCCATTTCATTATAAGCTTTAAAATCTGGCATTGGTATCTCTGGACAAGATGTTCCTTCAAGCTCTTCTTCTTCATCAATCCATTCAGGAAACAAATCTTCCCATTTAAAATACTCAGACACTTTTTCAAATTGGATACTTATAGTTTCTCCATGTATTTTCCAATCACTAACATCATTTTCATCAAAATTTACCATTCCAATCTTCATTCCTTTACTCATTTTGTTCATAAAGCTTGGAACTTCAATTTTTGTCATGTTCCCTCTTGGCTTTGGTGTATTTGATTGAGCCTCCTCCAATACTGCTTTCATTTTGACACCATTTTCCACCTACAAAATATTCAAGTTTAGCCAAATGGATAATGAAAAAAAAGATTAGTTTAGTAGTACTAGAATCACCTCCAAGAATCTCAATCAGAGACTAATTAACAAAATAACTTTAGGGATTAATGAATTAATAATGTAGAAATGAAAATACAATGATTAAGCTCACCTTACCTTGTGATGGCACTCGCGCAATGAGCACCTAACAAGTGAAGCTGCATTTTCAAAATAGACAGAAGAAGATGGCCGGAGAATAAGAGCAGCATAGATAACAAGAAAGAAAGCAAGAAAAACCAAATTGATTCTAATAACCAAAGCTTTTGAAGGAGTGGTTTTCACAATTTTTTGAAGGCTGAATCCCTCAGCCATTTTTATTATCCCTAAAATGCTATACCTCAAAAGGGAACTTTGCTTAGCATATATATATATCTTAATCACCTTCTCAAATTTTAAATTTATTTATAGTAATCAATCATGAGGATTATCATAATTTTTTTAAGGGATTTTGAGGGCGTAGTGGTTAGAGGATTAAGAGAGCCAAATTAGAGTAAAACTCAAAAGAAGTGGGAGACCATTTGTAGAGCTCCATGTGGCATTTATATAGTGCCTTTTTCTTCAATTCCTTTCCTTGAAGACAAAAAGGCAGGAGAAAAATAAAGCTTCACTTCTTTCCCATACTGTTGTTGTGTTGGTGCCAAATAATTTTAGATTTATCTTTTCAAAATTCCTAATATGTCCCCCCTCATAAATCATTTATTTGGCTTGAAAATTACATTGGACCACTAATTAGTTCAATTTTTGGTTAATCTAAAACTAAATGTCCCATCAATAAAAACGCGGTTCCTAGCATTTGACTTCTCAACTTTAAACCTAAAAAGGGTTGCTGTCTATAGAAAATAAATTAATTAAAGGTTGACGTCTCATCAAATCAAAATTTTAAGCTACAATTGATTTCTAATTACTCTATTACTTTCAAGATACATTTAGGACATGATAGAAAATGGCAATATGGATTTTTGAGAGAAAGTGATTTTTTTAAAAATAAAATTTAATTGGAATTTGAATTTATATATCACTAGTGACGCAGAACTTAAATTTTATTTTTAGAAAGATCAAATAAAAAATATCTCATTGTATTATAATAAATATTTTCAATTTTAAGGTATCAAATATTAAAAATACAATTAAAATTTTAATTTTTTTTTAATATTTATTAAAAAATTTAAATTTTGAAGTGTCCGCCTCTGCATATCACAGTCTAAAAATGACTGTAGATTCATTATTTGTTATTGTAGTAGGAAGAATTTTAAAAAATAAATAAAAAATACAAAAGGTTAAGAGTAGTAGGGTTAGGAATGTAATTACAGAATTTGCCGAAGCAAAGCTTAGGTATGTAGTATGTACGCTAAGAATCTTAGAATTAGCGGCCAAGCAGGCCAGCCAACAACTTTGTGGTTGGTCCGTCAACTTCCTACATGCAATGAAATGTCGCTTTTGTCCGTTAGAAATTTCCATTTTTTAAATTTGACATTATCGTAATGTCCTTTTTTAAAGTCCCAAATCTTAATTGATGATATTAAAAACAGCTTTAGGTAAGATATCAGTATTTTCACAACTCATCTAAATGATTTCAGATCATGTTTTACACGACTAAATAACTCCCAGTATGGTAAACTATCACAATTTCGATGCCAATGTCTAATTTATTTCATAATTAAGACTCATGCAGCAAATGGCCTATTTACATTTTTTATTTTTTTTTATTTATTATCTCATGCTTGTTGGAATAAGTCAATTCCACTTATGAAAGGGCAACAATTCTACCCGGACATCCCTTTTTTTATTTATTTTTTTTTTTTTATTTTTTTATTTTTGTAATATATTTCAATTTGAGATCAACTTTACTATTTCAAAATTCTAAAAACAATTTCAATATCACTAAATTGAAATTCATTACTAAGTCGATAAACATACTTGACATGTGATTAATATCATTAAGGCTCCAATGGTATTTGTTTTAGATATGCAAAATACTGATCCTTCAAAGGGGAAAGGGATGGGTGTGGGTTGTTCATGTTTACGTTCCGTTTATCGCCACTTACTACAATAATGACTTTACTGTGTTTTGACTCAAGATAATAATATTTTAAATTATACCTCAATCGTGTTTGCTTGCATAAAAATGTATGCATTGTGGTAGAGACGTATAGAGCCTCAAGTAATTGATTATGTTATTTAGATAGTAATTACGTAATTAGAATTAGAATTCTCGGTTATGACTTGAATAGTTGAATTGCAATTAGTGTTCCACACCACTAATACAAATACTTTCATTTATGAATATTAATTAAAGAATCACCAGCATTATTTGATCATTATTTGATAACACATGATTATGAGAGCTCGGATTTATTTATTAGAGGTGGATCCCAAATGCTATTTAATTTGAGGATGAATTACTGCTGCTTTGCTTCTTGTTAATGGCTATGTATCCCCAACCGTTTATTATTATTATTTTTATTCGGTTTAAGGATATCCTCGCAAGTTTATGCATCTAATGAAACAATATATCCTCCTCAAACGAGTTTAAAAGTATACTCTTATGCTCAACTTATACATCAGAAATTACCTCTGAACCCTAACCTTAAATAATAAGAAGAGTAAGCTCACTTTGCCAAATGGGTCAAAACTTGATATTACATCATTTTATTTTTATTTATTTATTTCGGGTGAAATCAAAGTTTTATTAGTTATATTCCCTAAAAAAGAAGTGTTATTATTTCTAGGTTTATATTTATACAGTTAATAACTCAATACCAACGAAAAGAAAAAGAGAAAATAAGTGTAACAAAAAAACAGACCCGGAGAAAAAAATAATAAACAATAATTATAAAAAGTGCGAGACACGAAGGGCAAATCATAACATGAAAAGCCTAAAAATCACAAAAACCTGGTAAAAATTATGCGTTGAGGCGCTTTACTCCTATCGCTCCTTCAATACCAATGTTAGATTGTTAGTGCTCTCCCACCTCCAACAACCACGGAGGTTGCTCTTGCAACAAGTTGATAACAGAGACTATCTTCAATAATTACTGTTCTTACCAACATTGGTAGAAATTTTAGTAATTTCATGCAGCGATTCCGGTCTTCTAAATACTATTGTTAAGCAGCCGACATAAACCAACCGAACTTACCTCAATAATAATGGCAATGGAAGGATTACTGGAGAACACTGATCAAAAGTGGTTCCAACAATTCCATTAAAAGATTAATTTTTAATGCCCACCAAAATCATTCATCATTTTAGCAGCGTTTTCTATGCGAGGTTTGCCTAGCCAGAGTGTCACTTGTGCAAAAATGTACATCATCATACAGGATCACGAGGAATTAAGCCTATGTTAACAAAACTTCTCAATTGGAAGAAGGTACAATACACGTGTAAAAATGGAGAAACATTTGGAAAAAATTGCCATTTCATAAAGTGATGAAATCATGTCTGTCTCGTAATAATTTCAGAGCATCACCGTTTGAAACTCTACATACAGTGCAGTAAGTTCACATAAGTCAATCGTTCAGTATAAGCATTTCACTGACCTCTTTTACTGAATTGAAAGTTAGTCCATTCTCTTATCTTATTCCTTATTGGAAGCGACATTGTATCTCTTCTTTATATCTCAGGCTACTCCAGACCACATCTGTGAAAGGAATTACAGACTGCATAAGACTGTATATCTAGGTGCATGCCATAGAGACAAAATAAAATAAAATAAAATAGGGGAGAAAAGGAAGCAATTAGCTTAAGTTATGATGGCCAACCTGCTTCATTACAATCATGGAAACATCCAAAACATAGTTTCTGCTTTTTTATCCTTTTCATACGGTTTACTGGAGTAACACAACTGATGCATCATGCCTTAACTACCTCTTGAATGTGTTGAGAGTGACTTTTACCAGGTGGAATGAAAATCAGATCTTCCCAGCCTGAGTTCTTCTCACTCATCTGCACCAGACAAAAGAGCACAATTTAACTTCCAACTTCTTTTTAAGAGATGTACAATTGATCCTATAATCAGATCCATTACCTCCATTTTTCTCAGAACATCCTCTAAACTTCCCACCTGTTCAAACAAATTCAATCAAATAGAGGTATATATGCAAGCTCGAACACTATCTATTAATGACAAATTTCAGGGTTGAAAGCATGGGGTATCAGTAGACTTTACCATCAACCTGGGTGATTTCTTTAGTTTCATCAAATAATTTTCATTTCAAAATGCAAGATGTGATCATTTAAGCAGTTAGAGCTAATTTTCTATTAGATAGCCAAACTGAGAAAATACACTTCATATCAGTCCATTAAGGGGTTAAATTCAGTGACTGGCTCATAAACTACAGAATGCAAATTTTTTTTTCCTTCAAAAAATGGCCTGTCCCTTCATTAAAATTTAATACCATAGTTACAATTTAGTTATACTTATTTTTCCCCACCATAGTCTTTAAAACACTGCAGCATCTTGAAAATTTCATCTCTAACTATGATTAAGATGAACATATGGTCTTCTGCATGATAAAAATGATAACAAAATGCATCCTCAGATGTGGCTGTTCGTGAGTGTTCACAAAAGTGTGATGGCATGTAATTGTATGTCTGGGTGCTAAAGAATTCACTTTTCTAGATCTTGAGATATCAAACTTTTCTAAATGAGACAAGTAAATGAAAGGAAATGATGCCAGATCTGATACCATGATATGTTGAGAAAGACCCGGCCCTTTTGATGTCCTTGAAACTTTTGACAGTTCTTTTTCTATATCTTCCTGCAAAGCAAGAAGAAGATAGCCAGTGATCAATGCACTTATAAATAAATCTTAGAAATGATGTGTGCTGAGAAAATTCAATAGCATCTAGGGAGCTTAAGTGCTTAACAAGTCAAACACACCTTCTGGAAATATATTGGGCAATAACGCTTGTTTTTCTTCTTCACCACAAGAAGGTCTGACTGCAGATACAAAGTTCATGAGATAACATCAATCTGAAATATGAAACTTTCACACCCACAAAAGATATGTATCCATGCATAATACAAAGAAATAAAGGTATAAATGAGTTAAGCTACTTATGAACTACTTGGTCTTGGCTTGATTACAACCTATAAGGAAACCTAGTTGAACCCCTTATACTAGCCACCTAGATGGCCCCTCCACCTGAATCATATGGCAATATGAAAAAAAAAATATTATGAATATATGCAGTTAAGTCAACCCCAACATGCATGTCCCTGCACTAAGTGCACAAATGTGCATGTATGAACCATCTATGTGATGCATTATGGAATCACTGGCATTTGAGCTTGTTTGGACATGCTTCTACACAACAAGTTTCATAGCATACCTGGAAAACAGGAACTCCATCAAACCCGATCTTGATGTCGGCAGCTTTCAGCTGACAAACACAAAAATACTATTATTAGTATTACTCTAATGTAGTTCTTCTGATAAAAATAATATAATATGAAAATTTCATGTTTAAACATTATATATGAGTCACTACAATGATGCCATCATAAATTCTAGAAGATCTGCAAAGGCATGTTTTCATTAAAGCTTCTCTTCTTCCAACAGTCCAAACGACAAGTAAACCTATGAGTTTTATCTTGTTCCTACATGACAAACACCCTCCTCCTCTTCACTGCTTTCTATACACACTGATGGAAGTCATAATAATACTAATATGGGACCCTTTGGAAGATATAGGATGGCAAGCTCAGGACGATAAATAGCATGATTGCATGAATAAGTAAAGAAGCAAAAATTAAAATGAAAGCCTGTGCAAGTACTCTACTCATTTCACAAAGACATCATTTGATCCAACATAACCAATGGTTGCAAACCAAACTGGAAACTTATTCACTATAACATTATATGGCTACAAGCAAGCATAATAACATCACAAAGTTCTTTTATTGTTGTTGCTTTTGGGTCTATCATGAGAAGCAGTACTTTTAGTAACTAACTCATAACTGACCTCTAAAGCATTCTTTATTTGAACTGGATCCGGCAAAAACCGAAATGCAATTCCCTCGACCTTTAACATGTATACCTATAAAATCAAGAAGTAAAATAAAATGCATTGTTAAAATACATGAAGAAAGTAAATAAGTTTACAACTATCTGCAAGGGAATGAATAATTGCTTGAATTTGAATAGCACAACAAAATTACAGTCAAACTTACCACAACAAATGGATACAAAGCAACCTTAAAATCAATCGTGTAGCCACCGAATTTAGTTATTAATTGATGTCTCTAAAGAAATTTGCTTAGCCTATTAGCAATATTCCTATAAATTATTATATCAACACCTAAACTAATTAATGACTAATTTCAGTAATAAGATAACCCTTCAAATGTAAAATTATTACTCTCATTTCAATGGAAAAAGTCTATGAAACGTATACATAGAAGTCAGTTCACTATCCATGGTATTATTATAACACAAATCACCAGATTTAGTGCTCCAGTATGCAAAGGCTCAACCTATATCAGCATTTAAACTTCAAATTTACAATGCATAGACATGTCGTAATAGATAGGTACCTGATCCAGAGTAATAGGCACAACCTTAGCCTGACTACGCAATTCTCTTCTCCGCAACCGAACCTAATCAAATTTGAAAGAAAAAAATTGTCAACACAAAAGAAGTGAAAAACCACCACAATTTACTCGTATACATAGACATACGCTTATCTGTACAGCATACGGATGTTTATGCAGGTACTTACCTGAGCGAGAAAGGCTTCAGCATCTTCTTGGCGAAAGCAGAGCAAGCTAATTGACTTGGCTCCATCAGGGTCGGAGATGAGCACGAACTCATTGTTGGAATTACTCACTGTGTAAACGGCCGTGCCAGCAAGGGTTTTCGCCACGTGGTCTGAGCTCAGAGTGCCAGCAGCTGCGGCTTGCTTTGGCTGAGAAACAGAGGCGAAAAGCGGTGCCGGACAGAGTCGCCTAGTAGTGGCCCGCGGCTGGAGGTTGCCGGCTCGGGCTCGGGTGGTGTCACCGAACCGAGTGGCGAGCTCAGCGCCTAGCCGGAGACAGTGCTGGTGGATAAATGTAGAGAAAGATAAGAGAGGGTTTGAAGGTTTAGAGGGTTCCATTGTCGTCAAGTAGGAAATGGGATACCGACCGACGGCGACTTCGATTTATGCCTGAGCATTCGGGGAATCTTATAAACACAGGTACATGAGCATAGTGTATAGCACGGTCCAATAGATAGGATGCGCGTGTGGTAATAATATCAAATTTTAAGTGGACACTGGGCTTGGCCTAGTCAATTTGGAGCCCACAATTAATGAAATAGTTTTTGATGTGAACTGGGCCATACAAAGAGCTCTACTGGGGTCAGTTTAGGAGTCTCAATTAAACTGTTAATGCCATGCAATAAACCTGAAGTTAATGCAATTTTTATTTTTTGCCACATAAAAATTTTATTTAAAACATATTATCCATAGTTTGAAGCTAGGAAGAAATTAACATTAAAATATTTATGTTGAAAAATAAAATAAAATTAGAGTAAATCAATTTAAATAATGAATTTAATTAGTATCTTGGAGAGTCTTAGGAAATATTTGATAATATAATTCAGCGTTTAAAATTAAAATTTTTCAGTACTCAATTATTTTAAATTATTTAAAAACACTTATTTTAAAATTTTCAATTAAACTAAAAATCATTTAAAATGGTAAGTTAAAATTTTTAACTTAAAATTTGTAATGCATATAACAAGTAATTAAATTTTTAAATATTTTTACAATTTAAAAATTATATCACTTATTTTATTCAGTACTTAAAATTCAACACTTAATTTTAATTTTAATCTAGTGATAATATGAGACTATTTAGAAGTGGACGCCAGGGTTCGAACCTTACATCCTCACCGATATTAAATTTTCTCTCCCAATGCTCAAAAAAGATTTAAAATAATGAATTAAAAATTTTAACCCCTAATATTTGTAACTAGGAGAAGACGTCCTAATGTGAATTATTAGTCTTGTTTGCTACACAAATAAATAAAATTAAACCTAATTTTCATTTGAGAATGAATTAATGATATAATTGGAAAATGAGGAATAGAATAAAATTTTAAAAATTAAAAATTCATAATAATATTTAAAAAAATATGTGTAAAAGCATTTTATTTGTCATTAAATCTTATAAAAATTAATTAACTCCTCATCTTCCAATTGGGATAAGGGAGAAGCCTCTCGCGTCAGTCCTTCATACGTAAGTGGTGTGGCTTCCATGCGTGTCATCTCCAATAACTGTGTGTTGCTTCTCGTGGAAAATGATCAGAATCTGTATAAAGTATATGTATATATATATATATATGATCAAAGAATTTTCTTGATCACTTTGTTCTTAATTTGAATTATTGATTCCTTCTTAAGATCATATGTGTAACACAACCAGTAAAAACTACAAGCAACTTTTCATTTCAAAAGATCAATAAATATATATAATTAAGAGCATCTACTTTTGTCCCCCAAGGAATAAATTAAAGGAAAACACGTTTAGTGTATAGTTTAATTTTAATATAGAATTACAAGTACATCTATCTATATAAACTCTTGGTTAGACTTTGATCATCACCACACCACAGAGAGCAATTAAGTAGCTATTTAATATGGCAAAACAACGTCGGGGTCCTGTTATAACCTTCAATGAAGATCAAGTGAGAGGCATGCTTTGGAAGGCTGATCACAACAGAGATGGTAAGATCAGCAGGGAAGAGCTTATAGAAGCCTTTAAGTCCCTAGGTTCAAAATTTCCTGAAATCCAAGCTAGGATTGCGTTTTATTTTGCTGATAAAAATCGAGATAGATGCATCGATAAGAAAGAGGCAGAAAAGGTCGTCAGATACGCTTTCAATCTTGGTTACACCATCAACTAGTAGACCCAGACCCCAGTTGCTTGATATGTAGTTTATGTAACAGTGTAAGTATGTGTCTTATGAGAGGAGAAACTGAAGTAATTATTATATATGTTTCCCGCATAAGATGTTATTCCATAAAAATGTATGTATATTGGATAATAACTGTTTTTGCTTAATTCCTAGTCTTCTTGTTTCTTTTAGCAGCAACTTTTCATATTACTATTGTATATTAACTTTTACCATCAAAATGACTTTGTTGTTACATTGTATTGTTTGTTGTAGTGATCTATATAATTAAACTTTCTATTTAACTTGATTAATAAGAAAATTTATCTTATTGATTATTATTATTTTTTAGGCCGATACTCTAGATAATTTATAAATATATAAATAATTTGAACATAAGATTTACTCTTGATAAACGGACATAAAATCTCATAGGAGAATACCCTTGACTCCTCCAAATAAAATAAATAAAACTTTCTATTTTACCTTTCTCTACTTTTTTCCCTTTCTTATGCAAGTCTATATAATTTTAATTTTCAAAAATAAATTAAATTTTTAAAAATGAATTTGAACTTCCTTAAAAAAAAAAAAAAAAAGTCAATTTACAACATCTATAGCTAGGTCCATTATATATTACGTTCCTCAAATTTTAATTTCCTTTTTCTATTGCAATTCTAATTAGAAAGTAAAAAATGATCAAGTCTTTAAAATTAATTAATGCTGTTTCTAACATTACTTCTGACTTAAAAAAAAAAAAAAAAAAAAACCAGCAATGTTACAAGTTAATTATCTCTAAAAATTTTCTTTATGGCATCTTGGGTGTTAATTGATTGGATTATTATAGTCATAATGATAAACTTTTTCTGCTTTTTCCTTTTTTTAGTAGAACTTTAACTAACTTTCAAACTTCTCATTTTCAAAATGATAATACATAGATTCTAATCCAAATTATTATTCAAAATTAATGAATATTAAGATGCTCAAAACAAGCATGAGAAAGAGTGTAAGTCGAGTTTATCCAATAAAAAAATGAAAAGTTTTTTTTTTTTTTTTTTCCAAAGAAAATAAAATGAAAATGATCGGATTTAGATCAAGCAATATGATTTGGGCTGGATCTCCTGTATTGAGTCTTGATGCAACAAGCTTGCAAAGATAAGAACACAGTCAAGAGGGCCATGCCTTTTGCTTGATGAAAAACCTTCGACGGTCAAGTCAATGAAGGTTTAGCCAGTTGTTGCCGGAAAAGGAAATTTATCTTCTCAGGCAAGATAGTTAGAAAGTTTTTAGTAGGAGAAATGAGATGGGAGAGATGTAAAATTCAAGCTACATGTCTGAAAGGTTGATCCTTCTTTTTTATATGCTTTTACGTGTTAGGAACAAATGACGATTAAGGATAGAGAATGTATTCTGATAGGTGTGGTTGGTGCATAAGTCCTAGAAACTAGAGTTTGGACCTGTTTCTTGTCAAGTGGCATATGTTTGGTGATATTAGGAAGCAAGGGTGCACCGCTTAAACATTACTTTCCACTGACATAAGCAGGCTGACGTTTGTACCTCATGACATCAACTATAGTTGAGAAGCTTGTTAAGCAAGCTTCATTATTTTGAGAAAGGGCGAAGTAGTGGCTTCGTCTCTCTTAGAGGTTAAGGATATGATTCCTTGGGCTTGCCTTTTATGAGCCTTCTCTTAGGCCTTGATCTCTTTGTGATAAATGAAAAGCTTGGTCAAAATGAATCTTGATTGCCTTTGAGCCAATTACCTCATCGATTATTTTTATTCCTTATCAAAAAAGTTAGACACATATCTTCTAATTTTAACTGAAAGGATATAAGAACTAGAATATTAAGGATTGTTCCAAGAAAATCAATTCATCATAACTAAATTAAAGCTACTGCAATTACTAGTTAAATAATATTAATTAGGATCAAATGGCAATTCAGGGGTGAAACCATAACTTGAAATTAAGGGGGCAAAATAATAAACAACATTATTTAAAAAAAAAATTAGGTATATAACTTTACATAACTTATAGCACAAACAATTTAAATAAGTTGGCTATATATTAAAAAATAAATTCACATTATGTTAACAATTGTGGTCACTAATCCAAAATTATTAAAAATAATAATCCAGCTATAATCATTAACAATCAACAACAACAAAAAGAATAAAACTTAGCAGATGCAAGTTATCCAAATCGAAAAGGCCAAGAAAAAAGAAGAAAACAAAACGTCACTGTCAAAAGGAAAAGAAGATTTGGGTGAACTAGTAATATTGTTAATTTATATTTTATTTCTTTAATATTTGTTTTTGATTTATTAAAACTTAACTTTTTCTTTTTAATTTATTAAAATATTAAAATTCAAAGATAGGTTGTCCACTACAAAATATTTTTTTCTTTTACGATTGACCCATTATAAATATTGAGTTCTTCACAAGATCCATAAAAATTAAGAAGTTATATATAAATTTTTAAGGTGGATAAGTTTGGATTTTAAAATTTTTATTAGTGTTACAAATGTATTTTATCAAAATTTAAGATGAGCGAATTTAAATTATAAATTTTTATTAATACTAAAATAATATTTTATCAAAACATAAGAGAAGGGGGGGGGGGGGGGGGGGGGTGTTGAGTTAATTGCTATCTTGCACTCAAGGTGCCTTCCCCCAGCCAATTAATCTTGGTCATGATATCTGTCTCTTTCCCCTAAAAAAAGAAAAGAAAAGAAAAGAAAGCCTTGCCCAATTGTATATGGATATTCTTCTTATATGCAACTAGTTAGATAAGGTTTTATCTGTTTTTATTTGATTCTTCAACCTGACTAACGAGCTCAAAAGCGACGTCAGTCCCACAGTAAAAATAAAAATTTTCAAAAAAAAAAAAAAAGTACAACATATTAATTTATGAAAAAAAAAGTAATAAAAAATAGATGCAACCTTAAATAAATAATTAAAAAAATTTAAGGATTAAGGTCATTAACAAATGGATGGCAAAAGAATTAAATTAATTCTCGAACTTAGCAATCAGAGATAAATTATGATAAAATTACTTTTTTTTGTCATCAAAGTTTGTTAATTTTTGTCAAATTAATTATTGGTTAAACTTTAATCAGCGCGTGTACTATAAAATCAGACAAAATGACATTAATTTCAAACATAACTTTTCAGAAAAGTGTTTTTCTAAAATAATTTTTTTTTGAGTTTTTTTAGTTTTGAAAAGTGTTTAAAAAAAAAAGATGAATAAATATTTTTTCAAAAAGTATGATTGAAAAAAGCATTTTCAAAAAATTTAAAAAAAATCAATTAAATACAAAAATTTAAAAAGTGTTATTTAGCCTCCAAAAGCTATTATGTGATTAATCAATATATTAATGATTAATAAAAATTAAATATAACAAGATACTAATTTATGTGATTATAAGTTTGATTTTAATTTTTTATCACTTCCTTGTTAAATTTTTTAATTGGTTCCTATTTGAATGTTATTTATAGATATTAATGAAAAATATTTTAGATTTTATAATTTTTATATTCATTTGATTGTTTAATTTTTGTTTTGTCCTTGAAATTTATTTTTTAATACTGAACAAAGATGTGTATAATGATCAACAAAATATCATCAATTTCATTCATTAAAACATTCAATCATTACACAATATCAAAAAAATAACTCACTTCTACCCTTAAAACTTAAATTTAATTGATTATTATTAGCCTGTAGGCTAAAAAATCACTTTTTGAATTTTTTATTTAATTGATTGATTTTTTTTTTAAACTGTTTTTTTCAATCCTATTTTTTAGAAAAACATTTATTCATTTATTTTTTTTAAAAGCACTTTTTAAAATTGAAAAAAAAAATTGAAAAAATATTTTTTTAAAAAACTATATCAAACGGAGTTTATAAAATTAACGTCATTTCATCTAATTTTGTAACATACTCACTGGTCAAATAACTAATTTAATAAAAAAATTCAAGTATGAAGATTTGAATCACAAAAAAAGTGATTTTGTTTTGCTCCGAATACCAAATCCGAAGATTAATTTATTTTTTGCCCAAATGGATGGGAGTTCACGTTGGAATCTCCACTTTTATCGATTCCAACTCTTTAGTGACAGTTGTTCTTTTGGCTGTGCTTTTGTTACCAGAAAGTTTGCAATAATTGAAGAATCATTCATTATTTATTTCTTTGCAACTGGAATGCGAGGGTTTTTTTTTTTTTTTTTTTTAGAGACAAGGCAATAGCCTTGAAAAAACAAAAAAAAAATAATTTATGAAGGATACATTCTGAAAAATACTACACCCATATTATTCTCTTTAAGCAAATCTAATAAATTCATGGGAAGATTATCAAAAATATGATAACCAAATGGGTATGAGAGAACTTGATTTGTCAGAAAATCTATACACTGGTTACCTTCTTTAAAAACATAAATAAAGCGAACCTCCCAGAATGTGTTTATTTACCAGACATAAACATGCGAGGTGTTTTTTTACTAGCAGAGATGATGCTTTCTTAATTAACTTCTCTCTCTGTTTTTTTTTTTTTTTTAACAACTGAATAATTAATTATTGCATTCAATTTTTTAAAACTATTTTTGTCACTATAAAGAAATCTTCATCAATTTTTTTAATTATTAGAAATGAAAATTTTTATTAAGTTTAATCAAATCTTTAAATTTTAATTATTTATTTTTCTTTGTACGAAACTTTTAGTTTAAGATAAATTCACCATTTATTTTATATTTATATAATGAACAGTTTGTTGAATTCTTATTTTTATGGGTTGATTTTTTAAAATAAAGAATTTGATACTTTAGAGAATTTTTTGAAAAAGCTTCAAGCCATATACAAATAAACAACAAAGTGAGTCTGACATTGAATAATTTATATTTAAATTTTTTAAATATAGATTTATTAAAGTTTTAAATATATATAAAGATCCAAATTCACTCTTTTTTTATTTTATTTTATATATTTACATAATAAAGAATTAATTTATTGAACTCTTATTTTTATGAGTAAATTTTTTAAAATAAAGAATTTAAAACTTATAGAGATTTCCTTGAAAATGCCAAGGCATATAGAAATTAAACAACAAAAGTGAGTCTAACGTTAACTTTGTACTCAAGGAGTGAAGTCTAAATAAAATTATTAAGTAGAGGAATATTTTTTTTTTTTTTTTTTTGAGGAACATAAATTAAAAAAGAAAAATTAAAAGACTATATATATTAATTGTGGGAGACAGCCTTTATAATTTTGCCATGGCTGAATGGCCAGTGAATCCAAAATAAAGATTTTTCCCAGAAAAGAAAAAGCACCGCTCAAATACCTTTTTTTTATTTTTTATTTTTTTTAACTGAATATTATGCAATTTCATTGCCATATTGCTTTTACTTGTTAGAGGAAGAAACATTTTTTCGCATCAGCACGCATACGTAAGAGGGTTGGCAATGGCATCATATCCAAAGATTAATTTCCTTTCCCTTATTGTTTTCTTTTGTGAACAAGAAGAATCTGGTTGAACAGCATAGACTGGTGATAGTAATGATATTTGTTAAAATAAAAAAATTTAACTATATTTTTGTTTGAAATTTAAGAATTGATATAAAATTGCAAAATTAAAAGTTTGCGGTGGAATTATAAAATACATTAAAATTTAAACAATTTCTTTTCATAATTAGGCATTTTTTAATAAAAATGAGAGGTAGATAGAAAATAAAAAAAATGGTAAGTGACTAATTATATGTATGGTGAAGGGTGGAATAATAATATAGTATATAAAAACATTTAAAATAAACAAAAATTCAAACTGTACCTTTAAAAGAGATGAAATGAAGTAAATTGTTCATATATATGATAGTTAGTTAGCTATCAACAATAGGGAGAGCATTCCCTAAAAATAAATAAAAAAAAAAACTATATATAGATAGCATTGTTAAAATAATATTATTAAACTATGTATACTTTAATTTGTGTGATTTTGATCATTGGATCAGAGGGTCATAAATTCGTTGGTCAAAACAGCTACTTTACTGCATACAAATTGTAACTTGTTCAAATGAACACATTTGTCATAAAAAATTCAGTTAAAAAAAAAATATCCTAAAAAATTGCTAAATGGAGAATTTATTCGGCTTTAAGTCTTTAAGTGTCGCTATTCAAGCCATTTGTCAGATCCATCCGTCCATGGCACCGATGCAATTGACTAGACCTCTATGCATTAATTCTCTAAACAATGTAATAAGGTATCTTCAATCTCACACTTGCTTGCAGTTGCAGTAGTGATATAGGAATTTTTATCCACTTAAATGTATTTTTATCGAAATTAAATTTATAATTAAAAAAAAAATTAATATTATTAAACTCAGGTCATATCAGAAACTGAATATCAAAATTATCCATCACACTAATATTTTAGCATTTTTGTTATACTATGTGTTACATTACATGATGAACAGATAATTTATATTAATGAATAATGTTTTACAAGAGAATTACAATGATATATTTATAGAGAAAATAAACAATAATGGTGCCTTGAATGGTGGAAGACTTGAAAGAGCTGCACATGGAGTAGCTGGAGCTACATATGGGAGCTTTGACAATGGCAAGGTAGGTAGCCTACCATTGTTGATTTTTCTAATGGTGTTTTCACACTAATACTCTCAATCAAATTCAACGTGGTATCGTAAATGCCAACTTCAAATTGCTCAGTAGATGTGGAAAGTGGGTTGAAACAAAATACAGAATACATATTAAAAAACTAGTGGAACATACTGAAAACATAAATTAAATATATAAACTGATAACAGTAGTAGAACTGAAAAATAAAATTCAAAGATAATCAGAATCAAAAATTGGTAACAGATATCATATTTGAACATGTAGCGGAACACGTGATAACAGGAGGAGCCATCTTAATGGCAGAGTACAGATTGGATATGTGGCGGAACACGTGAGTAACTGAAGACAGAGTCAGATTCTGATAAAATTGATACCAAATCTGGATTCAGAAATGATACAAAGTCTGAAATAGATAAAACCGAAGCCTTAAAGGGCTTTTGAAGGCCCAAAAATTAATTCGGACGGCCCAAAAGTTGAGATAAATCGAAAACTGGTAAATACCAGCAATGGATTCAGAAGGCCAAAAAATTAATTGAGACGACCCAAAAGTTGAGATAAATTTGAAAACGGGTAAATCAGATACAATAAATTGATTCAGAAGGGCAAAATGGATTCAAAAAATGCCCAAAATTTAAAATTGAGTCACTAAATGACAAAACAGAGACCAAGAATAAATTCAGAAAGTCTATAAATTTCAGGAATCAGGAATGGTTCATTCAGAACCTGTCGGAAAGGGGTTAAATCGACCGGTCAAAAAAACACAAAAAATTGAGAAAATGATGGAAAATATAGATAACAATAGAATTTTGCAAAACAAACTGCAAAATTGATTTCAGAAGATTGAAAAACCTTGGGAACCAGTAAAGGTTCATTTAGAACCGATCAGAAGAGGGTCAAACCGGCTGATGGTAAAACACAAAAAATAGAGGAAAAATTAAGAAAATTAATTTAGAGACAGAATTTTGTAAAAAAAACTGCAAAATTAAACTCAGAAGGTCTAAAAATCTTGGAAATCGATCTGAGTTTGCTGAAAATCGGTATAAAAATCACTGAACCGGTTGAAAAAAGCAAACTGGACCGGTTCGGTCAGACATAGAACTAGACCGGAGGGTAGGCCGGGTCAAAAACCCGGGTCGGAGCTGATGGACCGTGGGTCGAAACGGGCAGGGGCGCAGATCCGGTCGGATCATGGTGCGGATCGCTGACGTGGCAGAGAGGGGCCACGCTCTGACAGGTGGCATGCAGTTACTGGGCCACGTGGATGACAGTGGCCGATGATGATTGTAATTCTGACTGTGGGGCCCACGTGAGACACGTGGCAAGTTTTGATTGGATGACGTGGCGCTGATTGGGCGGAGCTGCAGAGGACACGTGTCACTGACATGTGACACGTGGCGTGAGGTGATTGGCTGAAGGGACTGTCATTGATGGCGTGGCAGATGACACGTGGCCGCTGATTTGTGCCACATGGCGGACGGTGACTGGATGACGTGGATGCTGACATGACATCTTGGCTGGCGTGGCGTTGATTGCTGATGTGGCTATAGCTGATTCGTTGTCTGGATGATGTGTCATCACGTGGCGGTGACGTGCACCACGTGATCGTCTTCTACCTCCAGCCAGCACGTGACGCCCGTGAAGAGAGTGACTCCCACTCGCAGAGATTTGGCCGGTGCGTGAGGGCGCGTGAAGACTCCTTTTCCGGCGAGGTTTGTTTCAAAATTCTTATAATTTTATGGGCTTGCTAATGGTATAGTCAGAAAAAATTTCTAACGTGTGCATGTGGGGGCGAAAAGAGACAGAAGCTTTGGACCCAAAAAACAGAGCAAAAAACTGGGCAAAAATGAATTTTCTGGATTTCCTAAGGAACTGAGCTTTAATGAGCTCTAAGGCTCTGATACCATATTAGATTACATGATAAACAGATGATTTATATTAATGAATGATGTTTTACAAGAGAATTACAATGATATATTTATAGAGAAAATAAACAATAATGGTGCCTTGAATGGTGAAAGATTTAAAAGAGCTGCATATGAAATAGTTGGAACTACACATGGGAGCTTTGACAATGGCAAAGTAGATAGCTTGCCATTGTTGATTCTTCTAATGGTGTTTTCACACTAATACTATGATATTACATTCATGCTTTCATAATCTCATACTTTATTTTTATTTTAATGTGAGATATATTTTTTTAGAGATTTTATTTAGAAAAGTTACCTTTTTAATCAATAACACAAGAGCACGTATTACGATAGTTTTTCTTTTTTATATTTTAATTAATTTGAATATAACTGAATTTTAAATTTGTAACTTTTTAATTTTTAAGACAATTTATTATTACAGAGTTAAAATTTATTAATAGACAATTTTTATTTTTAACAAAAAAAAAATTACGTCATATCAATTAAAATTATTAATTAAAAATTTAACAATAGAAACTTTTTTTTTTTTTTTAATATCAATGCTTACAAATTTAAGCAAAAAGAGAGGCATGTGTGCTAGAGACTGATTAAAAAAAAAAAAAAAATGGCATATATCTTCCAAGTTGGAAAGTGATGATTCTATCAATTGATTTAGCTTTGAATCTACTAACCATGTGGTTTCAGGTGGCAATGTTACACACATATTAATGGGTCAAGATTCTTTCCAAACTATTTATATCACTGATATGGGAATAAAAATCACTTCACTTTATTAATTAGCAATACCATATATATGCCCATCTTCTCAGGCATTATCCTTCCTTTACTTGGTCGGTCCTCTTCTTGATCTTATAAATGGATATTTCACGAAAAGAGAAATTAATTAAAAGAAGTTGGAGATGGAGCCCTTTGTACCAACCACTCCTTTTTCTTTTCAATTAAAGGTTCATCATTATTTGAATGTATAGTTCACAGGAAAAAGAAACAAAAGAAAAAGAAAAGATATATATATGTCTTCCAAGAATTATTAGTTAAGATTTCATCCCACATCAAAGATCTTTTTAATTAAGTATTCATATAAGTTTTATCTTTTAAGTATCCATTATGAACAAAATGCAAATCTTCTTCGGAAAAAATTCTTGGTTGAATGGAATCTAATGCCTAGCTGCATATATATGTTACTATTTATAATTTAATAATGTTTTTTTAAGAGTGCTCTTAGAATACTCAAGAAGATAATTATTCTTATAAAATTAATTAAATAGTTAATAATATTAAAACATGATCATAACAATTTCAATTTTTAATTTTAAGAAAGTTGTATATTTAATTACAATAATTGTTATTATTACAAATGATAAATTAAAATTTTCACTTTTTTTTTTTGTCATCAAATTTATTTCTAGGTTAATTAATTTAATTTTGTTTAAATTATTATGTTATTTACCTCAGTATCCTAAGGATAATTATCATAAAATAAAAGGAAAAAAAAAGATAAATAGATATAATTAAACTGACTAAAATTTAAAAGCATGTCTATTTATGAGTTGAATTTGAATTTGAAAAATGTCAAAATTTTCAAAGGTCTAACATGTTCGATCAATAATTTTATTCATAAATTTAGATTTTCAAACTGATTTATGAAAAAGTCTAGTTAAAACGAAAAAGAATAAAAAAAAAAAAAAAAGTGAAAAGAAGGTAAGTATGAGTAGATAATGAATAAAAAACAATCTTTATTTCACTAGGCCTATATAAAAACCATAGTACCCAATACTTGGGGAAACACACAAAGCAATTTCTCCTTAACAACAACAACGTTAACATACCAAAACACAAAACAAAAAACATGTTTACATCGATTCATCATAATAAGAATATAGATAGAAGGTGCCCAAAGCCTGTGCCTATTTACGTGTCAGAGCCAAGTGGAGAGCAAATGAAAAATATTTTCAGGCGTTTCGACACCAACGGAGATGGCTACCTTAGCCTGCAAGAGCTTGTAAATGCTTACAACATTTTAGGTTTGTCTTTCCCTTCATGTCGAGCCTGGCGTGCACTTTACATTGCTGATGAGAATCGAGATGGATACATCAGCGAGAAAGAGTTTCACAAATTAGTCAAAACCTCTTACAAATAATAACGAAGTTAATTACGTTATTATGACATATATGTATGATATCGACTGTCTTAGGCTCTTAGCTGGAGTTTTTACATATAGATTATGTACTTCTATTGTATATATTAATGGAAAGAGCCAAGAAAGTGCTTATCCTTGCACTTTAATTTTTTCTTTTTCTTTACAAATGGGAAATCTTTTCTTTTTTTCTTTCGAAAGTAATTAATTAAATAACACAATAATGGGATTGAGTTAACCCGCAAATTAGCATTATCCATGGAGAAGCCAAGATAAAATTCCTAAAGGTAGTTCTACGTACATGTATATGTTGATAAATTCTCGATTTTTTATCAACAAATTCTAGACAGAACTCTTTCATTGTAGAATTAAGCTGAAAATTTAAGAAAATTCTTACATATACCAAATATATAGGTTTATCTCATACACAAAACCAATTAGTGATGAGATATTTTAATCAATATAATTATTTTATCTATTTTTTACTCAATGAAAAGATACCGATATATTTTTTTTACTCTATGTGTTCTTATTTAATTGAATTAGTGTATGCAAGATTTAAATGAAAATTTAACTTAAAGTGTTAAATTAATTAATTTATAATAATTAATTAATATTATCATATACCATCTCTCATATGATGTGGATTCCAGATAAATATTATTTGCTCTTATTACAAATTTACTTTTAATCTTCATATTAATTTTTTGAGGGCTCAATTTAATTTGCCAAAAAAAAATATTATTCCTGTCACCTAAACTCTTATTTTAATAAATTTTTTACTATGTATAATATAGATTTTATTTTAATAATTAGATGAATTCAAAGGAAAGATGGAATATATGATCGATTTCATCTGTAGCTTTCAAAGGCATCTGACCACCACAATGAATGGCAGTTACTTGGGATAAAAAAGATCAAGTGCATAGTTATATATATATATATGCTAAAGCACTATCTAATGACTACTTTTTATATTTCAATTAATTTCTTTAACATGAGGAAGAATCAAATTCTTCTACCTTGAGCAGATAAGACAACATTAACATACTTTTAATATTTTCCCCATAACATGGCTATCTTGTTCCCTTTGCCATATCAGTTATTTTTAAAGCTCAAAGAGCTATCAATTCCATATAATAAATTTAAGAGATACCCTACTTTGTTTCGGAAGATTTTATTTGGTAATTCCTTTTTAATTAGTTCTTAAGGGAAAGATTTGGTAGGACTATTTTTATTTTGGGTAAATTACTATTTAGTCCCTATATTTTGGCGAAAGTAACACTAAGATCCTTGTATTTTGAGAAACTGATGATTGCATCCTTGCATTTTTATTCTGTCAAACATTTTGGTCTTTTTGTCCAAATTTTTGTACTTTTCCGTTAAAAAAATTAAAAATAATAAATAATAATTTTTACTTTCCAAAATACCCTTCTTTTTATTTTGGTCCTCCTCTCTCTCTTTTTTTCTCTCCCGATCTGCATTTTCTACTTTTTATTTTTTTTAATTTTGATTTGTTTATTATTTGTTAATTATATTTAAGAAATTAATTTATTTAGGAGTATTATATTAAAAAATTATTAGTATTACATTGTAAAATATTATATTTAAGAAATTAATTTATTTAAAAAATTAATTTTTATTAGGAGTATTATATTTAAGAAATTATTAGAATTATATTATAAATATTATATTTAAGAAATTAATTTTATTAGGAGTATTATATTAAAAAATTATTAGAATTATATTGTAAAATATTATATTTAAGAAAAATATTATATTTAAGAAATGAATTTATTTAAAAAATTATTTTTAATTAGGAGTATTATATTTAAGAAGTTATTAGTATTATATTGTAGAATAATTATATTTCAAAAATTAATTTTTATTAAGAGTATTATATATAAAAAATTACTATATTTCAGTTCTTTGTTATATATATGGTGCCCTTTTTAGTCATTTCACAAGAAGTTAACGGAAAAGTGCCAAAATTTAGACGGAAGGACCAAAATGTTTGACAGAATAAAAATGCAAGGATGCAATTGTTAGTTTCTCAAAATACAGGGACCTTAGTGTTACTTTCGCCAAAATCTAAGGACTAAATAGCAATTTACCCTTAAATAAATCGATTGATTGTAAATAAGCACCAAACTCTTGTGAGGCCTCGCCCGAGCACCGATCCGATCCGCAAGAGGGGATCGAAATGCTCTTTCGAGTTTGTACTCACGATGAAACCCTCGGGTTTAGATTGGTTGATTTTGAAAAGGTGCATTAGGGTCCGCAAGAGGGGATCAAAATGCTCTTTCGAGTTTGTACTCACCATGAAACCCTCGGGTTTAGATTGGTTGATTTTGAAAAGGTGCATTAGGGAGTCACCACCTTAATTTATTTATTAATTGGGAAAATGTTGAACCCAAGGTTTTATATGTGATTTTGATGATGAAAAATATTATTACTACTAACAAGTTTGTTTAATGTTGTTGTTGTTAGTAGGTTATCTTTGATTGCTATTGATGCAATTAAGTAAAGAAATTGAATCATGAATATGAAAAGAGCATAAGAAACCAAGAAACTCAAGTAAAGAAGGATGATCTCCATGGAAGCAAACTATTGATTGAGGTTTGAAGAATAAACTATATTAATTGGGATAGTTTATGAATGGAAGCTATATATGGATGGATAGCTACATCACTCTAGTTTCAAGAACAAAAATTGGTATAATTTTTGGAGCTTGAAAAATGGAGTTATGAATTTTTAATTAAATTATGCTCAAGCTATCAGACTGGGTAACAGCAGATGATGTCAATTAGAATTAATGGCATTAATTATACGAAGGGATTTTGAACATTCCCTTCTCCAGATTTGTAGCTCTAGAAGTCTAGTTTCATATGCAAAAATTCTTGCATCAATCCGAGGTGTATAGAAGAAGCATGTTCAAACTCTCTTGACTAGATGAGCAATAAAATGTTCTGATTTTTTAGAGTATGAAGATGGATTATTTTGAAGTTTGTCAAAACCAAAAAATTGTAGTAGACTACTCCAAGTTTCTAACAAAAAAAATGGATCATCATTTGGACTTGTATAACTCAAAATTTAAAATTTTTGAATATAGCCATTATACTGCCATTGGAACTAGCCGTTATATAGCCATTGGAATATAGTCGTTATATAACCGTTGGAACTTGTCTAGTACCGTTTTTAGAGCACTAAAATGGTTGTTTGAGCATGGAATGAAGACTTATATATATCTAAAGCTTCAAGGTGAATATATGAGAAGTTTTCATACATCAAAGAACATATATTACAAACAAATCAAAGCTCTCAAACTCAAAATTCTTTGTTCATTGAGCTAGAACACAAAAGTTTCATTTCTTATCTTTGTGTGTTCAAATTTATTCTAAACTAGATTATATTCCTCTATCATTTGTACTAACTATTTGTTAAAGTTTTGAGTGACTCTAAACCTCAAATCATTTTCACTTGTAAAAGTTATGTGTGAGCCATAAAATACTTGGAATGGTTTAAGTGTGTACCTTGAAAACACTTGGGTTTAAGTGTGAGCCATCAAAACACTTGTAAGAAGTTTGAGTGTGAGCTTATAAACACTTGGGTTCGATCTTGCACCCATAAAAGGATCGTTGATAGTGAAAATCTCAAGTGAAGCTTGAGGAGTGGATGTAGGCATAGAGTTGGCCGAACCACTATAATTCTTGTGTTTGACTCTCTCTTCACTATACTCTTATATTTGTTGATTATTTGCTTGTTTGTTTGAATGGTTTAGATATTTAAATAAACTTAAAATTGCTTATTTGCTTTGATTAATTGCTTCCGCTAATATTGTTTTAATATTCAAGTTTTTCAAAGTAAAGGTTTTAAATTGAAATTGATTTTTGAAAATCCTATTTACCCCCCCCCCCCCTCTAGGATTTGCCATACTTGGGCCAACAATTGGTATCAGAGCTTGTGCTCTTGCATTTCATAAAATCCTACAATTTTAAGAGCTAACGGTTGCTATGGCAAGAACATCAAAGTCTATTTTCCAAGAAGGCCAATGTAGCACAAGCCCACCATTGTTTTGTGGCACAAACTACAATCAATGGAAAGTGAGGATGAGATTCCACATGAGATCACAAGGCTATGACTTATAGGAAGTTGTAGGAAAAGGTCCATTCATTCCAATGGATGCAAATTCTACAAGCCAAAGAATCCATCCAACTACACCAATGATGACAAGAAGAAGCTAGCCTTAAATGACATGGCTGTTGATCTTTTATTTTGTGCGTTGGATGAAATCAAATTTAATAGGGTGTCCGCTTATGAAACGGCCAAAGAAATATGGGAAGTGCTCAAAATGACTTATGAGGGTACAAGTCAAGTGAAGGATACAAAAATGAATATCCTTATAATAAGCTTCAAAAATTTCAACATGACAGAAGATGAGTCTATCTCCGACATGTACAAAAGGTTCAAAACCATAGTGAATGAGTTAAAAGGACTTGAAAAGACATTCACTCAAAAAGAGCTAATCACCAAGCTCTTAAGATCTTTGCCGAAAAAATTTGATTCAAAGGTGGATGCAATTGAAGAGTCTAAAAATTTGAGCTCACTTACCCTTGAAGTGCTAGTTAGAAATCTCATCACCTATGAAATGAAGAACAATAAGAGACAAGAGACAAGAGAGAAAGAGAAAAGTACTTCAAAGAAAGATAAGTCTATTGCTCTAAAAGCATCAATTGAGGAAAGAGATGAATCCTCAAGTGAGGATGATGAGCAAGAAATTCTACGTCTTACTAGAAGATTTAACAAATTCCTCTCAAAAGACAAATATAAGAGGAAGAGTTTTGACAAGAACAAGAGAAAGCAAGAAGAATGTAATACCCCGAACATTCATGTATTAACTTCTAATTGATGATTTGAATGAGTTACAAGTGTTTGAGCAAGTTAAAAGAAGAGAAAAACAGGGTTGAACGCACGTTCGCCCTTGGTCTTCGACCTTCGACCTTCGTCTTTGGTCTTCGACCT